>CAUOQF010000401.1:0-75028 GCA_963457715.1 Argyresthia albistria | reverse complement strand
AGGAACAGAGATTAATGCAAACAGATGATTAATTTAGAGATAATTACATACAACCTCTCCCGATATCTTATCTCCGGTCGCCTATCTTACGTAATCAGTACCGGTAATACTTCGTAATAAACAGAGAATTGATAGCACGAACAATAGCAAAATTGGCTAACACCACATTTTATTACAGCATACTACATTACAGAGGGACCGTGATACGATAAGAATATGACTCAAAGCCGTAGTTACTGTGGTTAGCAATTAGGTAAAATGTAGTTTACATTAAGATCATAATAGAAAGTAATTAGACTGGTATTTAGAATGATTAAAATATTGGATGTATGATATTATTTGGACTCCAACCAACAGATATTTCTTAAACAGGAGGAACGTTGTCATCAAAATTGTATGTGCGTCGTAATTATTGCTGAATAGAGAGAATGGACAAATTGATTTATCTGTCACGTCTAACATTGAACAATATAATTATTGTAAAGGGCAACCGAGGAAAGGGAACACGGTTAAATTGTGTCTATACTTACGGGTTGAATGTCCTCTGTTTAATTTGAGGCCTAGTTTGTCTCAATCAATAACATACGGTCGGGTTATCCCTCGGCATTCGGAAAACCCGATTTAATTCCGACATCAACAGCTGTAAGTTGTATTGTGTAGCGCTTTTTGATACGAAAATACACCTATTCTATCTTTAAATCCACAGTATATACTCGTAGAAGGCAAAACATACGGAATTACGGAGTGTGAGTGAACATGTCAGACTGAAACTAGGCCAAAAAAAACACCGCGCACCGAAAAAAACTACTGGAACTGAACTATGAATTCATTCTTAACTTTCGGTCAAAAGAATAGAATTCACATGATAGTTTCTTGATCTGTCCATGGACTCGGAGGATCAATAAAAACAATAAAGAAGGAGTAATAGCTAGTTGCTGGACCTTAATTACAATTTGCACTCAGAGACATTTGCAGTTAGAGTCAGTGGTTGCGTGAAAATGACGCTTAGCACGAACGAACTTAGCACTATCCATGGGAATACTCGACAACACATCAAGTTTGCGCAGTTTCAACTCTCTTTCGACGTGTAATGGTACGTGAGCGTTTTTATTTTATTTTAAATATGACCATAGTTGAAAAAGTTTATTTTTCTGCAACTATCATTTCTATTCAGAATCACGAGCTCTTCTCACGTCTATGGAGAAAAAAAGTGTCCCAATTTATTGTTTACTATTTCGTCACAATGTTACAGATGATTTGTATGATTGTGACTAGTGGAAACAAAAATGTATATGGAATTTTCGGGACACTATTTCTCCATAGGGGTGAGAAGGAGAAGAGCACGTGATTCTGAATAGAAATGACGTACAAGTTGCAGAAAAAGAGACTTTTTCAAAAATGGTCATATTAAAAAAGACCGCTCACCTATCTCCGGTAACTGGTTGCGAGATCAATCATTTTCTACGGTTGGGCTAAGATAACTAAAACATTCGATCCAAAATTCAAGCAGACCCAAGACAGTCATATATTTACAAAGTAAGGAATAATTCATATATTTCTATAAATTCTATTCAATAGCAGCGAGCAATTCCACAATTTTTCCAGAATGTATAATCTGACGCTGGCAACCACACAAAGAACCTCGAGAAAAGATAACGGAGCTCGGATTAATTGTATAATGGTCGTTATGTCGTGTGCTGTTGACGCGTGCTCCGTGGCATTTCATATTTAAATATCAATGAGAATGATCGATTCGACCTTGCAGCAGATGACAAGTGAACTGAAATCAGCGAATTCATTCACACAATCACTTCCTTTAGTCAGGTCCAATGTCGCTATTTAGCACATAGCGCGCTATTGGAGGCCGTTTTAACACTGAGATAGTTCACGAGATAACAACTCATTTGTCCAATTTAGGTGTGTCCTATATTATAGTAGACAGATAATAAGGTAGAGTCAACTTTCAAGTCTGCCTGTCAATCGGCCGATTTATTATTATACTCGTAAATAGGCATCGATCTGTTGCTGGCCGTACCCGATCTACCTTCTATGATAATCAAAAGTATTATTAAAGTCTGTCGTTCCTTTTTGATACATAACATAATTCACCAAGTTAATAACCTAAATAACCGGCCAAGTGCGAGTCGGACTCGCGCACGAAGGGTTCCGTACTATTATGTATAAAAAACCGCAACAAAAAAATTTTTATTTGTATGGGAGCCCCCCCTTAATATTAACTTTCTTTTGTTTTTAGTATTTGTTGTTATAGCGGCAACAGAAATACATCATCTGTGAAAATTTCAACTGTCTAGCTACCACGGTTCATGAGATACAGCCTGGTGACTGACAGACAGACAGACGGACAGCGAAGTCTCAGTAATAGGGTCCCGTTTGGCACCCTTTGGGTACGGAACCCTAAAAAACCGACTTCATCCTATTACTTAGTCCTCCCCGCTCGGTATATAAATGTCGTATAGGAACCCGAAAACGACCTACAAAATCTGTCTGCTAACGGTGAAGTCCAAACGTATTACATAATATAAACGAATTTACGATCCTAACAGGCAGTATTTATCTCGTGACAGTGACTATAAACACCGAAAAGTCACAAAAAGGCTGGACGTATAATGTCATCCAGGTAAAACCAAATTAAACTTCACAGTTTCTTCATGTAGGAACCTAACCACTAGACCGATTCCTGATTTTCAAAAAATGGGACCAAACTATTGGATTAACCATTCGAAAGAAGAAAGAATTTTTGAGATCGGTTCATAAATAGTACACCTACAAGTTTCGATGTAACAAACATTAAAAGAACATACAACCGAATTGAAAACCCCTTCCTTTTTTAAGTCGGTTAAAAAATCAGCGAGGTCGCGGGCTTTCCACTCAAGAATTGACAAATGGTCTCCTGGCCCCTCTTCGTCCAGTGGCAAAGCCCTGCTGATTGATCTCTTCCGGCCATTGTGTCATTCCCCCTTGCAATAGGCCCCGCACAATGACACACTTTACACTCTACTTAGGTCAGTGACGAATACCAGAAACGTAGTCAACATTACAGGATCTACTATCTTCAACGCTTGTAACAGTCGGATAACATTCCAATTCCTTTATGGGTCAATGTATTATCTTCTACAACAAGTTACCCCTGGAGATTTTGAATTTGCCTTTTGAGCAATTCAAAAGCCGTATTAAAAGAACCTTGTATAAAAAGGGATACTATGATATACAACAATATATTAATGATAAGAACGCATGGAATTAACACTGAACTCAATGTTAATATTATTTTATTAGTAAACTCTGTAAGTCAATCTGTGGGAGTTTCTTGCCCTTCTTTCCCCACAGTGGTCCAATGTAAAGAAGTGGCACAAATGACGTGTACTAAGTATATTTTTAATATCTATAGTAATAAAGAACTTTGAACTTTGAACTTTGTTTATCCGGGGTCAAAACACGAACTCATATATCATAATCATAATAATCATAATAAACGTTTATTGCCAAGAAAATACAGGATAGTAACTACTTTTACATCGAATAATTTTGCTGGGGCAATAGGAAATGGCTCAGCCCTTGCTGAACTGAACTACTGAGATAACATGACTGTTGAAAAAACCGGCTAAGTGCGAGTCGGACTCGCTCACCATGGGTTCAGTAAACTTATCTATAATAAATTAAAAGTAAAAAAACATTTTTAAACAAAGCTTTTATTTAATGCCCTAAAAAGAAGAAACTAAAATTTCAATTCAATCAAATGCGTCATTTTATTACATTACACAATTTATACGATATAAAAGCTTGTTGCGGGATTTATCTCCAAGTCTGTGCAAATAGGTGCCTGCCTACCCACCTAATTAAGTCTACACAAGTAAATCTCGCAACAAGCTTTTATATCGTATAAATTGTGTAATGTAATAAAATGACGCATTTGATTGAATTGAAATTTTATTTTCTTCTTTTTAGGGCATTAAATAAAAGCTTTGTTTAAAAATGTTTTTTTACTTTTAATTTATTTTTAACTTTTTAGTATCAGCATCAGCTCAGCTCCATGTCATAAAAAATATTCTAGGACTAAAGTATTCGTCAAGACGAATCGAACGAGCCCAAATTCGACGGGCTTGCGATGTTTTATGACAGAGTTCCCATGACCGTCTTCCGTCTCCAGCATCAGATCAGCTCCATGTCATAAAAAAATATTCTAGGACCAAAGTATTCGTCAAGACGAATCGAACGAGCCCAAATTCGACGGGCTTGCGATGTTTTATGACAGAGTTCCCATGACCGTCTTCCGTCTCCAGCATCAGATCAGCTCCATGTCATAAAAAAATATTCTAGGACCAAAGTATTCGTCAAGACGAATCGAACGAGCCCAAATTCGACGGGCTTGCGATGTTTTATGACAGAGTTCCCATGACCGTCTTCCGTCTCCAGCATCAGATCAGCTCCATGTCATAAAAAAATATTCTAGGACCAAAGTATTCGTCAAGACGAATCGAACGAGCCCAAATTCGACGGGCTTGCGATGTTTTATGACAGAGTTCCCATGACCGTCTTCCGTCTCCAGCATCAGATCAGCTCCATGTCATAAAAAAATATTCTAGGACCAAAGTATTCGTCAAGACGAATCGAACGAGCCCAAATTCGACGGGCTTGCGATGTTTTATGACAGAGTTCCCATGACCGTCTTCCGTCTCCAGCATCAGATCAGCTCCATGTCATAAAAAAATATTCTAGGACCAAAGTATTCGTCAAGACGAATCGAACGAGCCCAAATTCGACGGGCTTGCGATGTTTTATGACAGAGTTCCCATGACCGTCTTCCGTCTCCAGCATCAGATCAGCTCCATGTCATAAAAAAATATTCTAGGACCAAAGTATTCGTCAAGACGAATCGAACGAGCCCAAATTCGACGGGCTTGCGATGTTTTATGACAGAGTTCCCATGACCGTCTTCCGTCTCCATCATCAGATCAGCTTTAAGTCAGAAATATATTGCATTGTCATCCGACTTATACACGTATGCGAAATTTCAGCTCAATCGGATAACGGGAAGTGGGTCAAATTCAAGCCGACATTTTTGACGCGAACCGTGATACCCACAAACATACATACAGTGCAAGTTTAATAAAAGCTTTTAAAAACGGCAAGGTCTGTTGTATGGGAGCCCCCTTAAATATTTATTTTATCCTTTTTAGGGTTCCGTTCCGATACTTAAAAGGAAAAAAAAGGAACCCTTATAGGATCACTTTGTTGTCTGTCCGTCTGTCTGTCTGTCCGTGTCACCTTTATATCAAGAACGCGTGGACGTATCAAGCTGAAATTTATATCAATTGTTAAGGTCTGTGGTCGCATAAAGCTGTGAAAAAACCAACTTTCTAGGTCAACGCAATCGAACGATACGACCGTTTATGCTGTAAAATTATTGGACTTTCATAGTAATCGCAATGGAATGGACCCAAAACCTATAGGGTACTTCCCGTGGGCCTACAATCATGAAACACAAAGCAAGGTCTTATAGCACAAGTAAAGGGAAAAATCTGAAAACTACTTCTGTCTTTCTACAAAAATATTTAATTTGGTTTACAGGGATGACATACTTTAGTTTTTTCTTTGTGGACACCTTATTATAATTACACATGTTACACTCTCCAAGTGTGATCGGAACCCTTGGTGCGCGAGTCCTACTCGCACTTGAACGTTTATTTTCGTATTTGTTTTTATCGCGGCAACAGAGATGTACATCATCAATGAAAATTACAATCTTCTAACTACACGTACAGACGGACGGACAGCGGAGTCTTAGTAATAGGGTCCCGGTTTTTACCATTTGGGTACAGAACCCTAAAAAACGGGGTGTTATCAAATGTGCCAGATTCAGCTCATTCTAATTAGTAGAAAATGGATACTATATCGATGCTAAGCTAAATCAAATCCGTGGGAAGACATACCAGTTTCTGTCCTCAAATAGCACTGTGTAGCTTAGCATAGGTATTGTAGCAATCAGGTAGTAATAGCCTGCCTGGAAAAGATCTGAAGTGATGTGTTAGGCCACTTACTTAGGTCAAATTACATGCAGTACCTGCACCAATCTGACCTCTGCATATGACTCCCTGCATAGGTATGACTCCGTACTTTACTTTGGAGTCTCCTTACACATCAGAGAGACGCATCGTGTATCTCTTATCTAGATAAATAATGCAGTAGGTATGTAAGTGTTGAGACAGGCATCTCGTTTATTTGCTTGAGATAATGACTGCAGATTTAATTAGTAACTTGAGTATCAGCGAAGCTTTGTAGGTAGTTAGGTACCAGGTATGCCAGGTTTGTAGTTAGTCAAGTAACGGATGAATGAATACTTACGGTACTTAAAAACAACTAGGTACCTACCTACCTAATGCAATATCTCTGTTTTTAAGCACTGAGCAAAGCATTATGCATTATTAATCATTACTTTAGTACACATTGGAAATTGGAATAAATACTCGTAAAAGTAAATCCATTAGATAAAGACAGATTCTCTTTAGATAAATATTCAATAGAGGCAGGCAGGTAAAGCAACCGAATGTGATGTTTAGTCCGACAAAATTGGCACAAAAATTAAAAGAATGAAATGTGTGCCAATTCTTAAAACTAATTTATGGAGGCAGTTTAATTTGATCCAGTAGCCCACTATTTGCTGTTTTCTTTCCAACCGCATCACGAGTGGTTGAATCCGCCTTCACATTATTGTCCTAATCTCATCTACAAATAACGAACGAGCAGGCCAGAAATAGCTAAGAGGACTGAGTCTCAAAGGGTCAAGTGATACCATTATCAGAGTACCTTCGAAGAACCAATCGTGTCACTGGTGGGTGACTCACGCACGACATGCCTAGTCATTAGGAGCCAATTTTTGTTTCGCCGGCATTTTACGGAAGTAACAGTGACGAGTTTTAAAAATACTGATGGACAAGGTGAATATCGCAGACAGTTTTTTTTTCTCAATTCGGAAGCAGGTACCTACGAGGTAAACGAGTAAACACTAGGCAGTACAACAATGGATCTTTAACCTAGAGAAGGTCAATTTCAGTGGTACCACGATGACGCAAAAAACGGCGAGTGGGTTTAATTTTATTGCTCGACATTTTAGTAATGTTTTTAACGTAGGAAGTTATTCGCAAGTCTATGAATACGATAACATCAAATTCGCCTTGGTTGCTTCGCCTCCTTCGAGCAACACGGTTTCCGTAGGAAAGGCCGCGTTCCACCAAGTTCGCCTCTCACCGAAATTGAAGGCCGCTTGAGCATGGCAGCTAGGTACCTACTTTTGGTAATATAGCCTGCTTAATATTTGAGTGCTTTTCCGTGGCTTTTCCCTAGAGTAATACACTAAACTGCAAAGGTCAGTTGCTCGTTACACGCGGTCGTAAAATGCTGAAATAGAATTGCCACGTAAGAAGCTACAGAACAAGGAGATTATTCGAACTATGGTTTCATTAGATCTGTTTGCGAGAGTTCCGTCTGGACTGGAGGTCGATCAATCAAACCATAACAAATGTGGCGAGCTGAGTCATACGGGATCATGCCTACTACCGACTGGACCAATTTTAATAAAAATAACCGGTCAAGTGCGAGTAGGACTCGCGCATCAAGGGTTCCGATCACACTTGGAGAGCGTAACACGTGTAATTAGGTTCCCACATGAAAAACTAAAGCGTGATGTCATCCATGTAAACCAAATGCAGTTGCGGTATCTTTTGATTGCGTTGACCTATAAGTTTAATTTTTTCACAACTTAAAGAGATTACAGACTTGTGTAATCGATATTAATTTCAACTTTATACCTCCATGCGTTTCTGAGAAAAAGTCTTAACAGACGGCGAGACAGACAGACAGACAGAAATTTACAGTTTTCGGATTTCTTCCTTAACTTGTGCTATAAGACCTTCCTACATTCCAAATTTCATGACCCTAGGCCAACCGGAAGTACCCTATAGGTTTTGATTTCCTTGCGAGTTCCACGCGAGTTCATACAAATCCAGCAAAATTATGACATAATATCGCGGTATGTTTTGATTGCGTGGACCTAGAAGTTTAATTTTTTCACAGCTCCAAGGGACCATAGACTTGAGTAATCGATATTAATTTCAACATTATACCTCCACGCGTTCCTGAGAAAAGGGGTCGTGACAGACGGACGGACAGACGGACGGACAGACAGACAGACAGACAGACAGACAGACGGACAACAAAGTTATCCTATAAGGGTTCCTTTTTTCCTTTTAAGGATCGGAACCCTAAAAATGTTATCGACGCGAAATTTTGTCTTCTTTGATTTACCTACCTTACTAATAATTATGTACTGTTTGACGACGACGACCGACGGCGGGACAAAATTCACGGCGATTAGCGTTAGGGGGGAGGGGGGGAGTGTGCGTTTTGATCTCCACACGCAAAGGTATAAAGGTATCATGATGATGCCACACACAAGTTTCAAAACTTTATTAATTTGTTTGTTATTCCCATACATTGATTAGTTGATTACATAGAATTACTGTGCTACTCGTACTAAGGAAAGTGGTAGAGTAGAGTTAAGCCGCTACTCACATGCCTGCTCCTGCGGCGATCTAGGAAGGGGGGCGGTCAAAAAGTGGGGATGACCTTGAATTGCTTCCTTGATTGTGAAGTGTGTAGGCAAGCAGGGGCAATTTTTATGGCTCGCCCTGCGGCAGGGGCAGCGATAATCTCGAGAGACGATCAAGCTAAAATGACATTAAAATTTAGCGTTCTCGACTTCGAGTTGGATTTTGGTGGCGGAAGCAGCGTTTCCTTCCTTGCAGGCATGTGTGTAGAGCAGCTCCGACATTGCTCCGCCCGCCCCCCTTCCTAGATCGCCGCAGGAACAGGCATGTGATGTGAGTATTGTGAGTAGCGGCTTTAGTTAGAGATGGTAGTGAAGGCGCGAAGTAGCGACGGCGGCGACCACTTTCGGCCGCCAAGTGGCAGTAGGTAGGTAATAGTAGGATACCCACTTTTACTTTCGCCCTCGCCCAGAACTCGGCCATTCACCTGGCCAGCCGCGATACTATCATGCCTACTACACGATACTAAAACCGACCTACATTACACAATTGTTTACTTTAACTCTTTCACAGATTTATAATAGTGACCTTCTTTTGCTATTCTTCTAATGACCATGGCAAAATAGGTGTGAAGGTAGGTAGCTAGTTAGGTATAAATTTCAAAAATGCAGTAGTCAATAAATCCATATACAGTGGGGAATTTATGCACTTCCACCATTTGCACATCAATAAAGAGTAAAGAATCAATAGGAATTTTCTCCTATGAGTAGAAAATATCTTCATACTATGATTCCATAAAAATTATAGTATAGTTATCCATCTAAACACCAGTTTAGCATGTTACAATAAAATAAGCTTCTAGCATCTTAAAATTTGCAGATGTCGCTTGTAGCAATGCTACAATTGTAGCAATGCTACAATTGGGGCTATTTTGCTACACAATGTGTTGGATTGTAAGTGATTTATACTTTATTTTTACAGTATGCTTTAACTATCCCCAATTTTGTTTGGATGTTAATGCAGCCTGGAGCGGGTAATCTCCCTAGGGTGACCCCAACCCACTCTCACACAGAGCCAAACAATTAAGTGATAGTCATCACATCAGTTAATAATATTTGCCATACAATTATGTGGATATGATAGTGAAGTGAAAGATTTGAACCTGACCTAGGCTATGTAAACTGTACAGTTAAGATTCCGTACTAGGCAAAAACAGCCTTTAGTAAAACACAAAAAACTCGGAATTATGAGTATTATTGCTGTTAGTATTTTCACTAGCTTGTTTATCATGAGTGTCAGCATTACTTCACTTTAGCATAAACGTAATTTGATTAATTTTGCCCCATAGAAAAGTCTTCTAAGTTGCCAAAAAATCTGTCTTTCACAATGTATTTTTTTACAATTTCGCACCGGATATGAATTTGTGTTCTTGTTTTATTTATCTAATTGTTATTAAAATGGCACAGTATGTTCTTCAGTTAGGCTTGCTTTGCTTGGCTTTAATGTTTTTTGGAATTTTTATTTCATTTCTTCTAAAAACAAGCTGAAGATGAAGTTCTGAGTTCTGATTTTGAAGGGCCCCCTTAAGCTAATATTAATATAATTCCAAGCTATTAACCTAGTTTATAAGTCATTTGCCTCTCTAAAGGACTATCACTACCTGTGTCATTGAAATATAGATTTATGAGTAGGTACATAGTTCTTTATAAGGCACAAAGTATTAAAATAATATGGGTCTGTCTGTGACACTCTTGTGATCAACTCAGTGGACATATTTTGAATCCCCTGAGGCAGACCAGGACACCCTTCATACAAACTAAGAATGCATAAAAAACCTCAATCTGAATCAAGTAATAACAGCCATACAAACTAATTTTCAGGTAATCCCTCATTTAGCAAACATTGTTTTTAGTATTTTAGTATTTTTTATTATCACTTTTTTATTAGCTTCACCTGTATGTTTGTAACCTACTACTTTGGCTCGATTTTGACCCACTTTTTTAGATTCAATTCAAACTTTGTACACTTATCAAGAATCAGTGACAATGTAATAATTTCATAAGTTTATCTCATTATCCAGATTAGGATTGCTAGGAATAACCTCTGTGTGAGAGCAAGAACTAAATAAATAACCGGCCAAGTGCGAGTTGGACTCGCGCACGAAGGGTTCCGTACCATTATCTATAACAAAAAAAACAGCGAAAAAAAATAATGTATGGGAGCCCCCCCTAAATATTAATTTAATTTCATTTTAATTATTTATTTTTTAAGTAAATAATATACTATAAATATATTGTGAACATTTTAAGCGTCTACCTGCTACCATTATCAATATCGAGCAAAAATGAGCAAAAAAAATCATGTTTGTTGTATGAGAGCCCCCCTTAATATTAAATTTCTTTTGGAGGAGAGGGAGGGTTAAAATGTTTATTATCATTTCATAATTTATTGTGGTTGTTAGTGACCTTCATAAATGTACTGAACTAACTCTACACAATGTTGTGGTAAGCTTTGTATTGTAATAAGATTCTGTTTACTAATATGACAACTAAACAAACATGGTTTATCTGTTTTCAATAGATACTATCCTCTATAAACCTAGATTACCTAGGTACCTGAATCATAACAATACTCTGATGATAATGAGCTTATTACCTGAAGTCCAAGCTGAGGTTCCTGGTGTGAGAGCTGCTCCGGGAGCCCCTCCCGTGCACCGGGACATCTTCCAGCATCGTCAGACCAGACCGCCGCCGCACCCAATACCCATCACAACAACACCACCCTCCACGATCAACAAACCGTGACAATCAACATGGCGCTCACAATACTACACTGTTTACAACTGGTAAACGGTCTAGAATACACTAAAACCAACCAGGAGAGAACACTGGGAGTGCAACTTGATTTGTTTACTCCAACTATTTTATAAACACAAAATGGATACGAAAGTCTTGACTCGAATTCCACTGTCCTACAAAACAAATAGAGCTAACACATCGAACGGACTGATGTCGAGTGGGGCACTAATAAAATAAATGTGTGCAGCTTATTAAAATTATCAATTTGTAACTGAATAAAATAAAATAACTTTTAAAAATTATAGAAATCGATGCTTCTGCGAATGAGAACGAGACGACATTTATTCTATTTGTTGTCAGATTTAACTGAATTTGTTGCCGTGCCTACAGCTTGAAAATCTACCGTGCAAGTTTTCTATCATCCACCAAAGGGGTTTGAACATTTTTGTATGGGCCTGGGATACTTGAATACCCTAAAATTTCTCTTTTTCGTGAACAACTATCAATAGAAAATTTAATTACAAACAACAAACGTACTTTGAAAAAATGACGTTATGGTAGGGTTGCTGAGATAATTCAGTTTGATTATGTAAAAGAGTTAATTTACGTACATATTCAGATTGAAAAGGTAATTGCTGTAATAATAATAATCTTTATTCCGGTATATACATTCCATCCATATCACCAGTGATCGGATATTCGGAAGCATATTTACCTAAAGTTCTGTTGGCTAATATGGAATACACTTTGCTATCGAAAAAATCCTGGACCAAATGTTAGCGCCATCTGTCGGCGGTGCCAATACACGCCTCGATAAATAACTTAATAGCGTTATATAGCCTAACTATTCTTTTTCCGATTGTAATATTCCAGTTATCACGATATCTTACTACTTCCAACTAAATTTATGAATTATTTAAATCTCCTGTCTGGTTGCTATGTAAACTTCCTTTTCCGGTAGATTTATTAATTTTGTATTTGGTTCTTAACTTCAGTTTGATAGTTCCAATATTTCAGGTATCATGACATCCGCCAGTTTTTAATATTAATACTATTTTTCAGTTGCAATGTAAACTTCCTTTTCCGGTACTAATATTTAATTCGCATTTAGTTCTGATCTTCCGTTTTCTATTTATAATATTTTAGGTTTTATGTTAATCTACTAAATGTATTTCATATTTAAACCTTCCGTTTCCTTATATGTATTAATTTTACTTGAGTTAAAATACCAGGCAACTTCCGTTTGCCTGATTGTTAAATATGGCGCCAACATTTTGTATAAAAGGGCGGTTAAGTCGATTATTAAAGATCATTCGTTATAAATTTTTGTGAAGACAACTTGTAAAGTGGAACCTCTGTTTGTCAGTAATAAATCAAGATCATCGTTCTTCTGCTTCTTATTCCGACCTCCGTCACACCTCAGAAGTGGGATGTCTGGCCCATTTCTTCGGGGTCTGGGCATCAGAAAGAGATATTACGACGAAAATCAAGAATCAGAAGATGAAGAAAATGACGAAAATTTTTCTTCGCAACTGTCTAAAACCAAACGGCGGCGTGTTACTCAAGCTGATGCTGAAATCATTCCCAAATTTCGACCCGAACAGAAAACTAGCAACGTGTGTGGCTGGGTGCATAAAATAGATCAGCTGGGCGATATCCACGGCTGGGACGAGAGTAGTGTTGCCGCTCGATAGTGCCCTATCGATAGCCTATCGATAGACTATCGATTGTTGACGTCACAACGATAGTATCGATAGTCTATCGATAGTATCGATACTATCGATACTATCGATAGTATCGATACTATCGATAGGCCTATCGATTGTATAGATGATTTTGGCGTTTTACTATCGATAGTAAAACTATCGATAGTTCGGCAACACTAGACGAGAGAGATCGTCAGTTTATAATGCAGAGTCGGCTTCGTGGATCAGCAAGAGACTGGTACGATAATTTAGAAGACTACAGCATGAATTGGACCGAGTGGAAAAGTGAGCTGGAAGCTGCCTTTCCGAGATCATTGGATTTCGTCGACTGCCTGGAAGACATGCTTGCTAGAAACAAGACGGAGAATGAAAGTATGACGAAATATTTTCACGATAAAATTGCGCTACTCAAGAAGTGCAAAATCTATGATGATGCGGCGATTTCTTGTGTCATAAGGGGACTGCCGGCAGAGATACGTGCAAACGCTAAGGCATTTCGTTGCGATACCCCACAGCAGCTTTACTCTGGATTTCTGTCGTCGTTGGAAAACTATAAGAAGATTGATTCGACCTCGAGCTCATCAAGAAAATCGACGTGGAGAAGAGGTGATGCTGTCACTTCTTCACCAGCCAATCTGCAGATACAGCGCCTTCCGAAGATCTGCTACAACTGTCGCCGGCCAGGACATGAGGCGCGGGAATGTCGGTCGCTGCTGCGCTGCGAGGGCTGCCAACGGACCGGTCATACTGCCGCTACCTGCTGGCATGCTGCGAGCTCGTCTCAACAGGGAAAACAAGTATGTAGCGTGTACTTTACTACTTACAATATCTATTTAGATTTGTACAAAAAAGCCGTGTATGTCAACGGACGGGAGCTTATTGCCTATATCGATACTGGGAGTAAACTGAATATTTTGACAATGACGCAGGCTACTTTGTTAAACTTACCAATTGCTCAGTCTGATGTTACGATGAAAGGTTTCGGTGGTTCACATACACGCTCCCTAGGAACCTCTTATATCGAGGTATTAGTTGATCGCGTAATTTTACACGGGTCCGTTGAAATTACGAATTATGACCTAACAGAGATCGATCTTATAATAGGACAACGTATGATAAATCAAGATAACGTTACCTTACTAACGACAAAGAATACAGTTACTCTTGTACCGACTAACGAAATCGACGCACCATTGTCAAACATTCAGTTGGCTCTCTCGGACTGTGTGAGTAAATATTCGGTGAACTTGAAAAATTCAGTATCTATTCCCGCGCACAGTGTAAAGTACATAGATGTTTGCATCTCGTGCAATACAAAGGAGGTACCTACAGTTATGACGCATCCAGTATATTTTGAGCTAGGTTGTGCCGCCTATATCATACCGGGGGTAGTAGTAAATTCAGATGAGCCTTACTTAAAAGTGATAAATCTGGGCGAGACCCATATCGAGTGGCCAGCTGGAAGATTAGTGGCTCGCGCTGAACCTGTAACCGTAGTAAAAAACAATGCGAATGATGTAATGACAGTTGGACAAAACCCGGAATCAAAAAGTGTCTTCGACTTATCTGATGTGAATGTAGGAGAGCTAAGTGAGACTGAGCATGACCAGCTTCATAACCTTCTGAACCGATTCGGATATATGTTTGCTAAGGATACGAAAGATTTAGGTTGTACAGACTTAATAAAAATGCATATTGAAACAACCACGGATCAACCTGTGTATTTCAAGCCATACCGGTTGGCTCATAAAGAAAATGAAATTGTAAATGAAAAGGTGCAGGATCTCATTAATGCTGGTATTGTGAGAGAGTCTATGTCAGAATACGCTAGCCCTGTGGTACTAATTAAGAAGAAAGGCGGAGATTATCGTCTTTGTATCGATTACCGAGCCTTAAATGCGCGTACGGTCAAGGATCGCTATCCCTTGCCGCACATTGATGACCAGGTAGCTCGTCTTGCGGGAAAAACCTACTTTACTACATTGGATCTGGCACAGGGTTACTATCAGGTCCCAATGGCGGAGGAATCTGTACGTAAAACTGCATTTGTGACGCCCACGGGGCAATTTGAGTTCTTAAAAATGCCCTTTGGCTTAGCTAATGCTCCAGCCGTTTTCTCGAGGCTCATACGAATGGCGTTGAGTGAAATTGGAGACAAGTTAGCCATATATTTAGACGACGTTTTGCTACCCACAGTATCGGTAAAAGAGGGCCTTGATTTACTCGAGAGGGTGCTAAAATTATTGAGAAATGCAAATTTAAAACTTAATTTGTCTAAATGTACCTTTCTTCAAAAGACCGTCAACTACTTGGGCCATGAAATCACTGCAGGTACAATCAAACCGGGCCAAAACAAAATCAATTGCGTCGCGGAGTACAAACGCCCCCGAAATGTCCACGAAATCCGTCAATTCATTGGTTTGACGTCATATTTTCGAAAATTCATTAAGGGTTTCGCTGAAATTGCTCGACCGCTAACGCAATTAACTAAGAAAGACATTAACTGGGTTTGGGGACAAGAACAGGAACAAGCGTTTCAAACGCTAAAGCAACGCTTAGTCGAGCGACCTATTCTAGCCATCTATGATAGAACTGCAAGGACGGAAGTGCACACAGACGCTAGTAAGTTAGGTCTAGGTGGTATTTTGCTCCAGTATCAAGGTGATGGTTCGCTCAAGCCAATCGCGTACTTCAGTAGAGTCACCAGTAAGGAAGAACAGTTCTACCATAGCTACGAGCTTGAGACACTTGCTGTGGTAGAGTCTCTCAAACGGTTTCGCATTTACATAACTGGGATTCCTGTTAAGGTTGTAACCGATTGCGCCGCGCTACGTACAACCCTTGTAAAGAAAGATCTTATCCCGCGCATAGCTCGTTGGTGGTTAGCTATACAAGACTTTGACCTAGAAATAGAATACCGCCCCGGTGAACGTATGAAGCATGTTGATGCCTTAAGTAGAAACCCCACTGATAATGAAATTCTCTTGATTGAAAATTCAGACTGGTTGCTCACACTCCAGTTGCAAGATGATAATATACAGAATATTATCAGGCAGCTTCGTGAAGGTACTAATAATACGGATATTACAACAAATTATGTAGTAAAAGATGATCTGCTCTATCGCAAAGCCTTAAGTGGCGAGTTGTTTGTGATTCCTAAATTAGCTAAATGGAGTCTCCTCCAAAAATATCACGACCAGATCGGGCACCCTGGTTTTGAAAAATGTGAAAAATCGATTAAAGCTCAGTTTTGGTTTTCCGGCATGACACGCTTCATACGTAAATATATACAGTCGTGCCTACAGTGTGCCTATGGCAAAGGGAATCATGGAAGATTGGAAGGTGAACTTCACCCCATTGAAAAAGTTCCTACTCCGATGCACACTCTTCACGCTGACCACTTGGGTCCGTTTGTCAAAACCCGGCAAAAGAATGTGTACATACTTGTCGTTATTGACGCCTTCACTAAATATGTATTCGCAAGACCGGTCAAGAACTGTAGCTCGATCGAGACGATTAAACATCTAAAAGATATAATAGCATTGTTCGGCAACCCGCATAGAATAATTACTGATAGGGGTGTAGCCTTCACAAGTAGATATTTTAAACAATTTTCGGAGGAGGCGCAATTCCGACATGTACTTAACGCGATTGCTAGTCCACGTTCGAATGGTCAGGTGGAAAGAGTGAACCGCACTCTACTAAATGGGTTGAATACGATGTCCGAGAGTGAATGTACCTGGGATACTAAACTTTCTGACATAGTCTGGGGCATAAATAACACTCCGAACGCAACAACTGGCATCCCTCCCTTTAGACTCATGTTCAGCCACAATAATTCACGCTTGCCAGCATACCCTTCGGGCGAACCAGAAAGCTTTGAATCCCAGGTCCAAGCTTTGCATGATAGAAGGGACACAGCAAAACTACGAATAGACAGAAACATGACAGTCATGAAAAAAAGGTTTGATAAGACTCGCAAAAAATCTACAAAATATTGTGTTGGGCAACTAGTTTTATGGAAAGGCGGTATAAGTAGAGACCCTACTGCTAAGGTCACACGAAAACTGAATGGCTTATACACGGGGCCTTATAAAGTAACCAAAGCTGAACAAAATATAGATAGATATGTCATAACGAGTATAAAAGGCATGAAAGGTTATAAAAAGTTCAATGCTGTTGTGCGGGGCGAGACACTGCGACATTACAAATCTTCTGTCTCTGATGATAGTTCTGGCAGTGAACACGAAATTGATAGAGATGATCTGATTGATTTGTTGGAAAGTTAAATTTAATGTAAAGAAAAGAGAAGGATAATTATATTATTATGGCACAAGTGAGCATCAGTAGCATGTCTATGTAGATTACGTAGGATCTTAATTAAATCAGAATATGTAATGTCCATTATTATTTGCTTATGGAATGTATTTGCTGTCAATTGATATAAATAATAAACTACACGTTAATAAAGACATAAGGATAAGAATAACAATTTATTACTTAGTTCTTTGGAGACATCAAAAAAATTCTGGTTCATATTTAAATTGACTACATTATTTCAGTATTGACAAGGTGTATCTGTGTGACATAGCATTTTATCAGGATCCTGTGTGTTAAAAATACAATTCATCAGCTGATTGTAACTGTGTGCTGTTATTAAAGTTGTGCTGTGTGATTCTCTGCAGATCTGGTTAAATATTTGAATCTGTGTGACTGTGTGCTGAAGCTGAAGTATTTACCCATAAATAACTAACTGTGTGCTGGTACAGAAAAATGAACCTTAAACTGTGTGACTGTGTGCTGGTCTAGCTTAGTGAAACTATGTGACTGTGTGCTGATCCAGATCATCAATACTGTGTGGAGCCAGATTTAAGATAACATGTGTAATTATTATTATTTTTCTCCTTTTATACTTCGCTTCGTTTTTCTCTACGTTCCAGGTCTGGGACTCCAGCAGCAAGAACGTGGAGCGCCGTGGGACACGGCCTTTGCAGGATGGCCGAGTGTTAGCGCCATCTGTCGGCGGTGCCAATACACGCCTCGATAAATAACTTAATAGCGTTATATAGCCTAACTATTCTTTTTCCGATTGTAATATTCCAGTTATCACGATATCTTACTACTTCCAACTAAATTTATGAATTATTTAAATCTCCTGTCTGGTTGCTATGTAAACTTCCTTTTCCGGTAGATTTATTAATTTTGTATTTGGTTCTTAACTTCAGTTTGATAGTTCCAATATTTCAGGTATCATGACATCCGCCAGTTTTTAATATTAATACTATTTTTCAGTTGCAATGTAAACTTCCTTTTCCGGTACTAATATTTAATTCGCATTTAGTTCTGATCTTCCGTTTTCTATTTATAATATTTTAGGTTTTATGTTAATCTACTAAATGTATTTCATATTTAAACCTTCCGTTTCCTTATATGTATTAATTTTACTTGAGTTAAAATACCAGGCAACTTCCGTTTGCCTGATTGTTAAATATGGCGCCAACATTTTGTATAAAAGGGCGGTTAAGTCGATTATTAAAGATCATTCGTTATAAATTTTTGTGAAGACAACTTGTAAAGTGGAACCTCTGTTTGTCAGTAATAAATCAAGATCATCGTTCTTCTGCTTCTTATTCCGACCTCCGTCACACAAATCGTATTGATAGTTTTTAGTTTGCCAGCTGTCATCCAAAATGAAGATCTCGCCGAGAGCTGTCACATCTCCGTACAAACCGGTGGTCTAGGATGAGTAGTTTCCGAGATATGTTAGTTTTAAGTTTGACAGCTGTCAAAAATAGTTAAACCTGTCAAAAATAGTGACAGCCGTCAAAATCATGACAGCTGTCAAAAATAGTGACACATGTCAAAAACAGTGACAGCTGTAAAAAAATGTTGTAGGTAGCCCATCTATCTATGTTCCTACCGAGGTGCACATACGAGTAATTATAACAAAAATAATACTAGAGAGATTTATTAAATAGGCAGATCTGAAAATTCAACATTTTGGGATTTAACATTTTGCAAATTCAACATTTTACACATTTAACATTTTGCAAATCCAACATTCTGAGCCGGAAGGAAATAAATGGTACACCCAACCCAGGTGGACAGAGGTGGACGGTGGGTAAAAATAACCGGCCAAGTGCGAGTCGGACTCGCGCACGAAGGGTTCCGTACCATTATCTAAAAAAACCGCAAAAAAAAAAAATGTATGGGAGCCCCCCCCTAAATATTAATTTAATAATTTATTTTTTAAGTAAATAATATACTCAATATATTGTGAACATTTTAAGCGTCTATCTGCTACCATTATCAATATCGAGCAAAAATGAGCAAAAAAAAATCACGTTTGTTGTATAGGAGCCCCCCTTAATATTAAATTTCTTTTGATTTTTAACCAACTTCCCAAAGGAGGAGGTTTACAATTCGTCCGGATGTTTTATTTTTATTTTTTATGTCTGCACCCCGATAGCGCCTAAACGGATGGACCGATTTGGAAAATTATTTTTTTTGTTTGAAAGGGTTTACCTTCCCATTGGTCCCATTGACACCAGGTCAGGATCTGATGATGGGATCCTGGAGAAATCGAGGGAACTCTTCAAATATTATAGGCCGACCTATAGTGATTTTTGTGTTTTTCATAATAACTCGTGCAAATGCACATGGTAAGCATAATATTGTGATGCGGAACTGCTGATGAAGACCACATATGGCCACCAGATCTGCTCAATACTAGGTACAAATACAATACGTGGCTGACGGGCAGGCAACGCATAGCCTAAACCGGTGGACCTAGAGCCATGAAACTTTGTACAGGGGTTCCTTAGTAGCGTGACAAAACTGCATGGTCTTTACCATCTCAGCGCACAGAAATCCAAAGAGGGGCGATGGACTGAGTCAGTACGTCTCTCCTCGGTGTATTTCCTTAGACTTAAGTAGAAATACATAACATTGTATTTTCAAGGCTCTGATATTTTAAAAGAGGTACGGGGGAGGTTTCTTGCCCTTCTTTGCTCCATCCCTAAGCCCACAACTTCCGAACGGGCGGTAGTATACAAAAATATTAATATTATATTGACGTTGACTAAGTAATATGTATGAT
The DNA here is from genome assembly GCA_963457715.1 of Argyresthia albistria. Classification (NCBI taxonomy): domain Eukaryota; kingdom Metazoa; phylum Arthropoda; class Insecta; order Lepidoptera; family Argyresthiidae; genus Argyresthia; species Argyresthia albistria. Next base: position 54,861 of record CAUOQF010000401.1, on the reverse strand, counting down.
TTTATGGTCAATAAAAAAATTTGAACTTTGAATTTTGAACGTGGGTTAGCACTGATATGGGATTTGACAAAATTAATTCCCCAAGGGGAGGGGGGGATAAGGGGTTGCAGTTTGTATTAAACTCAATCTAATCAAATAGGGTTTGTGGAAGTCGGTTTTTGACGTGACAACGTCTTATAAATTGGTTTGCCGGGTGGCACTTCAAGAAACTGCGTTACGCTCCGTTCACGTTATGCGCTCACAATGAGAGCGAGTTAGAGGCACGCGTCCCTTCCACTCGGGCATGGTTAGCCCGCCTAAGAGCGAGAGAGACAGACATAAAAAGTGAAAGGCACGCGTCGGCGGCGTTCACTATACGAATGAATATTCACATTAAAATTATTTTACCACTCAAAGTCGTTGTCACGTAAAACTTTCGCCCGTATACCGACTTTACAGGCAACCAATTTTTTTCTAAAGTTTACTTTTTGTTTCAATTATTAGTATTTGTTGTCATAGCGGCAACAGAAATATATCATCTGTGAAAATTTTAACTGTCTAGCTACCACGGTTCATGAGATACAGCCTGGTGACAGACAGGCGGATGGACGGACAGACAGCGAAGTCTCAGTAATAGGGTCCCGTTTTGCACCCTTCGGGTACGGAACCCTAAAAAATACCGACCAAGGTCCACCCAGGTGGACAGAGGTGGACGGTAGGGAAAAAAATTGCCCACGGTCCACGCAGGTGGACAGAGGAGGTGGACCGTGGGCAATAACCTCAGAACAATGGCAATAACTGCGGATTTAGATTGCTGACTATGAATTCCTATGGATTGATCTGGCTCGCCACAGCCGCTGCACGAACTTTTTTAGGAGAAGCAAATTAACATTCTCTGTTGCCAAATATACCAAACGATGTGTGTTTTTAACTATGGCAACAAGGATTCCTGTACGTCATTTAACTTTTTAAATTTATGTTAGCAAAGGAGGTAACGTAACAACAGCCTAACATCCACGTATGGCAAAGGAGGTAACCTATCAACAGCCTCAGCCTATTCCTTTCATGGCTTGAGCTTATTCCCTGCCAACTTTGAGAAGTCACCTGTCCATCCATCAGACTATGACTGCAGCATTGCAGGGTGGTGGTTGGACTTTGGGCCCTCCGTTCATTTGACAGAAGTATTTATAATAAATACATATGCTCATGCCTTCTTCGCGGAAGAGGGGTAAGCAGTCACTAAATACCTCCACTTGCTATTTATATTATCTTTTGCTACATCTAAAACATACTTACTGCTTCGCTTACTTACGGCCCGCACGCACGATTAGCGATAGGAATGCACTGCATTCAGCAGAATTCCCCAAGTAGGTAGGTAGATAGATAGATAGACCATAGGATGGTGATACACCACACACATGGTATCGCACGCATTCACGATTTTGCGCCCTACACCCACAAATCACTACCTATTTTAGGGGGTTGTTAGGGAGACCATTCTGAGCAACTTTTACTATGATACCGATTTGATCAGAGCAACTTTATTTTTCATTGCTCCATACATTTTGGTCCGGGCGGTCAACTGATTTGTATAGAGAAGTGATAACATAATTGAAACAAAAAGTAAACTTTAGAAAAAACCGACTTCTACAAACCCTATTTGATTAGATTGAGTTTAATACAAACTGTAACCCCTTATCCCCCCCCCCCCCTTGGGGAATTAATTTTGTCAAATCCCATATCAGTGCTACCCCACGCTACTAAGGAACCCCTGTACAAAGTTTCATGGCTCTAGGTGCACCGGTTTAGGCTGTGCGTTGCCTGCCCGTCAGCCACGCATTGTATTTGTACCTAGTATTGAGCAGATCTGGTGGCCATATTATGTGGTCTTCATCAGCAGTTCCACATCACAATATTATGCTTACCATGTGCCTTTGCACGAGTTATTATGAAAAACACAAAAATCACTATATGTCTGCCTATAATATTTGAAGAGTTCCCTTGATTTCTCCAGGATCCCATCATCAGATCCTGACCTGGTGTCAATGGGACCAATGGGAAGGTAAACCCTTTCAAACAAAAAAATAATTTTCTAAATCGGTCCATCCGTTTAGGCGCTATCGGGGGATAGAAATAAAAAAAAAAAAAAAACAAACATCCGGACGAATTGTAAACCTCCTCCTTTGGGAAGTCGGTTAAAAATTAAAATTGCTCTGATCAAATCAGTTTCATAGTGAAAGTTGCTCAGAATGATGTCCCTAACAACTAGGTAGGTATCTAAGATCTGTCATATTTTTGCAGAGACAGAAATTAGTGAAATTCTTCAAAAACCGGCCCTTAGCTTAGAATATCATGCCAAACAGGTTGGGATGGATCGCGGGGACGACATGGCACAAGTTTGTTTGTGAAGTTTTGCAAGAAATCACCAAGAAATCATAAAACTGGAGCCGCCTGCTGTACACAACTCCAAGCGCACACAGCAGGCGGCTCCAGTTTATCACCTTTTTACACTCTAGATCGCCACCGATATCATGTCGTGTGTAGCGGGCTTAAGAAAACCACTAGTGAAGTAGCTATGAGAAATTGAAAGAATGTAATTTAATTCGACAAAATTAACTTAGCCAAAAAATAATTAGGTAAACGTACATCAAAATTTAAAATTATTTACACACGACGAACATAGGAAATTAATTAGTCTATCTAGATAAGGCTAAGCAACCGTTACTGCATATCACAGGGGTGCAGTGCAGAGTTAACCCGAGAGGGTTGTAGACCGCTTGTATGTCCGTCCCCCCGTTGTTTGGTGAGTGACATACAGGAAGATAAGTTAACTTTAAGACTAACATTTACTAAGATTGTTCGGTGAGTGACATACAGTAAGATAAGTTAATTTTAAGACTAACATTTACTAAGATCTCATATACGTAATTATTATTCTATAAAAATATTTACATCTTTCTACAGCTCGATCCACGATCTTTAATTTTTATACAAAATTTTAACTTTACTCGTTAAGGTAGTTAACTACTAACTGCATTTGTATTGTCGGTACGGCATTTATAAATATCTATATTTTCAGTTCAGTTTCAGCAAAATTATCATCTCCTTCCCTATAAATCTCGGGCGATATGCTTTCAGCTGGAAATAAATCATTCACTGTAATACGTGATTTCTCCGTAACAGTATTTTCTGTAGAGAAGTTAGTAGAGAAATTCTCCATTTTGACTTTCTCAGGCGACAAACCTATACTTTCAGTGGGAGATTTTTCTGGGCCTGTATCAGTGCTCTGGTTAATAGGGTCGATTTTCTCTTGCGAAGCTCTTGCGCTGGCCATTGATTGACGCGTAGGAATCTCTGGTTGGAACAAGTCTGGTATCCATTTGAACCTATAAAAGAAATAATTACTCAAAATCTACCATGCCACTGAACTGTATGGGAAGGTAGGTTCCCAAGGAAAATCAATTAGAAGAAAGTACTAAGATGGTATTTGGGAGATGTAGGTCTAGTACAGGCAAGCAAGGTACAGGGCAAACCACAAGCGATAAAAGCATAAGATTTAATAAATACAGTCAATTGCCAGGCACACACATTAAACCATATTGTTACGGCGAGGAAAGCAAAACTAATGAAATAATGCATGAAACTGTTTTGATAAAATACGAAACAATTCTACAAGAGTGCTAGATTTGCATAATTACAACCATAGGGTAAATAAAAAAACTTTCGTATCGTTTTATTTATATTTTCAACGAAATCTCAACTTTTGGTACAATTAATTACAAAATGTATAAAATCTCACACGGCGTGCCACTGTCCACACAAAATTGTATTATATCGTTATTGTATTCACAACACACTAAGTCGATGTTGACTTAATAATTTACAAACTTAAAGCGATAGTACATTATCATGGAAACAACTACATAAGAACTATCTAGAGTATGCTCTAATAATACCATTGAATACAATCATCGTTGGTACTAGCACCAATGACATATTTAAATTGATAGATATAACATAGATCTCCTTTACTTCATGGAACATAGAGCGTATAGAATGATATGATTATTAGTATCAGAAATAGGATATATTGCGTTTACAAGCAGTTGAAATCCTACATTTCATTGACTACTATAGTTAAATAAATCTTAATATCTATGTATGACAGTAGATATGCTTTGTCGCATAAATATAATTAGTAAATATCTAAATGAAATGTCTTGTGCGCGCGCGTGAGTACAACGACTTGTGCGCGTGAGTACAACACGATGCAAAGATGAATAAAGCTTAAAATAAAGCCTGCAAACACAGAGTACCTGCAATAACTAGAGAGATCAAACAGACTAGACATTTGATAATAGCGAATTAGCCTCAAACCAAACAATACTCCTCGCTACTGCAGGTTAATTATGTGATGTTACTTATTAGTCCAAACTGCACCGGAAGCAATATACCTAATAGCTAGAAACAGTCTTCGCAATGTCTTTTATATTTTCACAATGATTTTGTACTACATGGTATCCATTTTATTAACGTGGTTGATAATTTTTGTCACAATATTTCCTAGTAAACGAATAAGACAGCACATAACATATTGAAATACATGTATGTAGAAGCAAAGTAATCATTAATTTATTTACATCAAGAAAATACCATATTTTTTTATAAATTACTCTCCAAATAATGAGTACAGCGTACCCGAAAATTAAATATACTTGCGATATAACAATAATTAAAAAACATTTACATTCAATAACAAATTCAGTCTCATAGGTAAATACCTATTTTACTATGTATTACACATCTCGTCTCAATACCACGAATTTTAAACATATTTATATGACACGCAAACACATTTAATACTAAATAAAACATGCCCATAAAAATAAATGTATTGAGCAGTTCATAAATGCATATGTTTTTTGTATTAGTTTACATTTTCATAATATTTAACTGTTTTTATTTAACTTTAATCTTTACTATAAGTTGCTACGGAACTAATTTATCAAGCTTGCTGACCTAATATTAAAGAATAAATATGTAGGTATAATTTGTTCAGATCGGTATATCGAGTCTGGTTTGCGACATCATCATTGGTTACATTTGTGGATACGCCTCCCGAATGCTGCTCAAGGCTATCCCCGGTTCATATCCATCCATACTGTTCAACAACATCACTTATAAATGGGGAATAAAAGTATAAGATTGACGGTATCGTTCGCGCGAAAAGCATTCTCAAACGCCCCTTTCTTTTGCAAAAACAAGATTTCAAACCTGAACCGGCAATAACCTTAGGCAACGCACCCATACTACGCGACCGATTGTATACCCCACCCACAGTATACTATACATGTGACCAAGTGTGGTACTCCTAGGAGCCCCCTTTCCCCAGAACGGATCATGCAGTTCAAGTTCGGGCAAGCTCCCTCAGCCACGTTGCTGATGAACAGTGATCGGAGTAGGTAGAGTGATTTGGGGTAAGTGACCTCAAACGCATATATTAACATGGATATGCCTCAGATATTCCGGGCTTTTTAAATTATTGTTTTTTTTTTGGAATTTCATAATGATTACATGGAAGTAGGTATAAAGTGTGAATCGAAACGAATCAATATGAGCAAGATTTACAACATAAAAGCAACACCATCGGCATCGGCGTTAAGTAAAAAATATTTTTATATAAATAAAACTATTATTTTTAATCACTGACTTGTTACCCATATATTTTGTATGCACAATGCAAATTTTGCGACTTCGCGACCAATCAGAGTACTGTCTCCAAGATGTGTCATCGTTAACCTGTACGTGTGAGCAATGCTTTTTTTTCAAGCTACTAAACTCTATTTTAATTCTAATTCGTTTAATCCCGAAATTCCGGAAAAAGGTATATCCATGTTATGACTTTCATGACGTAAGTACCAAAAATCACTCTACCTATTCCGATCACTGCTGATGAAGTCAGAGCAGTCAGTTGTTGAGTGCGCTGACACAGCGCGTGACCGTGTTGAGGTTCTCTACCAACCTGTTGTAGAGCTCTTGACGCACTTTGGCGGTGAACTTGCTGACGAGGCACAGCGTCACGGTGCACGCGAACACTGCGTTGTAGAGCAGCACGAGGCGGAAGCTGCCGAGCCACTCGATGCGGCCAAACTCGCCGAGCAAGTCGAAGTTTGTGATGCCTGCGACCAAGTTGACGGAACATTTACTTGGGCACGTGCATTGCTTCTGGGAAGTGGGACAGAATCAGGATGTCACAAACGGGGGAACCTCCCAATCGAAAACCTGTGTTTTAACACCTTTTTTAACCGACTTCACAAATGTATGTACACCGATTGATTGCGCCTAGACGGATGGACCGATTTAGAAAATTATTTTTTTTGTTTGAAAGGGTTTACCTTTCAATTGGTCCCATTGACACCAGGTCAGGATCTGATGATGGGATCCTGGAGAAACCGAGGGAACTCTTCGAATATTATAGGCAGACCTATAGTGATTTTTGTGTTTCATAATAACTCGTGCATTTACTCATGGTAAGCATAATATTGTGATGCGGAACTGATGATGAAGACCAGACATGGCCACCAGAACTGCTCAATACTAGGTACAAATACAATCTACTATGCGTGGCTGACGGGCAACGCATAGCCTAAACCGGTGGACCTAGAGTCATGAAACTTTGTACAGGGGTTCCTTATGTAGTGTAGGATAGCACTGAGATGGGATTTAACGAAATTAATTCCCCAATGGGGGGAAATAGGGGGTTACTAATCAAATAGGGTTTGTGGAAGTCGGTTTTTTTGAAGTTTAACTTTTTGTTTCAATTATATTAGGTCGCCTAGCTGCTGACGGACAGACAGACGGACGGGCAGCCTCGCTGCACTCACCGAGTATCTTGACCAGCAGCGGCTGCGCCGTGCTACTGGCGAGCAGCACGGCGGCTGTCGGCACCAGCCGCGCCAGGGGCGTGCGGCCGGGCGCGGGCAGCAGGCGCAGCGCGCGCGCCGGCGTGCTCAGCCCGGTCAGCGACGCCGCGTGCAGGTACAGGATGAGCACGGCCTCGCAGAGCGCGCCCGCCCAGCCCAGCTTCGAGAGCGACGCGATGCCGAGCGTGAATTGCTGCAGGACGGATTCAATAGGGTATTATTAGGTATGGGCAGACCGCATGGACGGTCATATCCTGGCTGGCTGGGTGATGACCAGTGATCGGATATTCGGATGCATATTTACCTAAAGTTCAGGTGTTGGCTAATATGGAATGCGCTTTGCTATCGAAACAATTCTGATTTAAGTGATCAAATCATAGTGATAGATAGTGATTAAAATGCTAGTTACTGATAATTAATACATATGGAAACATAATTTAACATAAAATTCGAATATTGTACAATCCTAACGATGTTTTTACATAGGTAGGTACCTACCTACAGTTCACGCCAAGTGTCTCTTACCTACTTCAGAATAAGTAATAGTAGGTAACAACAACATAACATAGCTTCACGCCTTTTCCCATAAGAGGTGGCAAAGGCACTGTGCCCACTTTTAGACAGTTATTCGATACCTACTTACTCCATTTTTGTAACTTAATGTATGAAGGATCAAAGTGAACATTAACATTTTTTAGGATTTCAATGAGAACCCGACTAGGTACCTGTTTAAACGGCAGCGCCCCTACAAAGTCACTTCATAATAATGCAAATGCTTGTGTTCGGGTCGCGCCGTCGTCTTTCGGTTCGCCCGACGCAAATCGCTGCATTTGCCGCGCTACCAGCCCTAGCAATATTTACGCACACATTTGCACGTATACAAACCTCATTTAGTCATGTAGTAGTAATAGGTGCTTATTTTACGATCGTTCTATGGAGTGTCCGAGGTGTGACCCGAGAAGGGGAAGGCCCAGTAGGAGATGGAGGGACAACCTGGATAAGTTCCTGCCGGGGTGGATGGAACAAACTGCAGCCAGAGATGTGTGGGCTCGAACCGGTGAAGCCTTTGCCCAGCTGTGGGACACCGCAATGGGCTAGATAAAAAAATAAATTTAGAAGCCGCTTTCATACTTTTACAGTTAAAAACAAACTTTAGGTAAATATGCATCCGAATATCCGATCTCTGGTGATGACTGATGACACATGTAAGTGTGCCATCGCCCAGGGGGCCGGGGTGTGGCTGATCCGTGCGTTCAGCGTTATGTACATGTCGGTATGATTGGTCTGAGTCTGTATGTATTCTTTCTTGATGATGTAGATACCTATAATTTGTTATATTGTAACTAAGTATATGGGCTCAAGCCTGTAATAAACGAATTTTCATTTTTCATTTCATTATTCTGTTTGAGGAAACTTTTTTGAAAAATAATAAAATTGAGGCTGTGATAAATGAGTAGTTTATTTCAATTTTGTGAAACCGATAAATGCCTTAAATTATAGACCTCCACGATACAGGTTATACCTAGTGTGTGGGTCATAAGCATAATACTAAACTGTGTATCATTTGTTTTGGTAAATAAATACTTTTTGATTTTGATTTTTGATTTGATTTAATTAAAATAATTATTTTTTATGTAATTTTTATGTTATCATTATTTTATGTTTTGTGCAATAAAGTATAAATGAAAATGAAATGAAATAATTAATTTACGATAGTGCATTGTCGCGCGGAAACGCCAGCCGCCATGATGTTTCGCTCGTGACGTCACTCTGATAGTAAACACATGAGACCAAGTACTAATTTACGTCGATGGGATACTATCGTAGTGACGTCAAGTCGGAATCAAAATTACGAGTGGTGTTTTAGTCAAATGACGAACTGAATAAAAATGACGACTTTTCAAATTGAATTATAAAATTGAAATTGCATTTTTATGGATAAATATCGACGATTCTCGTTTAGCGTTTTGGGTATCTAAAAATAACAATAATATAAACAGGTAGTGCCAGTTACGAAACACATTCATTAGAAATTTTGAATGGGTATTTAAAGACATTATATGATGGCAACATTTGAAGACTACTGCGTTTTTAATTAATGAAATATTTTGGTTGTCAATCAAAACACGCGTGGTTCCCTAATATGTCACAAATGCTGCCATTATTTTTTTGTCTAGCATTTCTTGCCAAAGTATACCTTCATACAATAAATAAAACATGTATTTCGAAAGACCTTTCTAATGGTATACGTCAGTCGTTGCTACATAGGTGGGTACGGAGCCCATACAAACTAGCCACTGTTCTTTTCTTTGTGTGTCGGGGGGGTTTCATAAAAAAAAATACTATATCGATTCCTGTAGCTCTCAAGTCAACTCACCCTGGTGCTGAGCGGCAAGGCCTTGATTCCGATGAGCAGCTCGAGCGTGTTCTGCAACACCATCAGTACAGTGACGGTGGTGAGCGCGAGCAGTAGCAACATGGCGAGCGGGTACACCACGTTGCGTTGTAGAGACGACGTCTTGCGCTGACTCTCCACCTCCTGTCAAGGTGTGGATTTTATAACTCACGCCTTTTTCCCGGAAGAGGCAGAGACCTCCACTTGCTACGATACTCGCATACATCCCTCGCTTTTTCGAAATTCATAAGTCTCTTCATACATGCTCGCCGGCACAGGGTGCTCATCCGATAATAACCGGCAAAGTGCGAGAAGGACTCGCGCACCAAGGGTTCCGATCACACTTGGAAAGCGTAACACGTGTAATTAGGTTTCCACATAAAAAACTAAAGTGTGATGTCATCCATGTAAACCAAATTGTTTTTTTTTAGATAGGTATTTGCAGTTTTCAGATTTTTGCCTTTACTTGTGCTTTAAGACCTTGCTTCGTGCCAAATTTCATGATTAACGGGAATAGGGATAGGTCAACGGGAAGTACCCTCTAGGTTTTGATTCCCTTGCGAATATCAAGCAATTTCAGCAAAATTGAGACATAATTATGCTGTATCTTTTGATTGCGTTGACCTATAAGTTTAATTTTTTCACAACATTAAGAGATCACAGATTTGAGTAATCGATATTAATTTCAACTTTATACCTCCACGCGTTTCTGAGAAAAAGTCTTAACAGACGGCACAGATTAATAAAGCGGTGAGACAGACAGAAATTTACACTTTACGGATTTTTCCCTTAACTTGTGCTATAAGACCTTCCTTCATTCCAAATTTCATGACCCTAGGCCAACCGGAAGTACCCTGAAGGTTTTGATTCCCTTGCGAGTTCCACGCGAGTTCATACAAATTCAGCAAAATTATGACATAATATCGCGGTATCTTTTGATTGCGTGGACCTAGAAGTTTAATTTTTTTCACACCTCCAAGGGACCATAGACCTGAGTAATCGATATTAATTTCAACCTGATACCTCCACGCGTTCCTGAGAAAAGGGGTCGTGACAGACAGACAGACAGACAGACGGACAACAAAGTGATCCTATAAGGGTTCCTTTTTTAGGGTTCCGTACCCGAAGGGTGCCAAACGGGAGCCTAGAATAAATCCTATATATCTTAGCGCCATCTCGTGGTATTTGCAATTTTTCGATGGTGCTGCACCAAGAGATAGTGGCCTCTAAAAGACTAAAGTGGGCTCGAACCGGTGAGGCCTTTGCCCAGCAGTAGGACATCATTAAGGCTATATAAAAAAAAAAAACACATTGGTACATGGTCTTGGTACTGGGATTCGAACCTTCTCCTGCGTGAGAAGCAAGCGTGAAAGCCACAGTCACACCTAAATAGGAATAAATTTTCAAAAATCACACTTCAAACGGTTTGAGGTCGTATTGCATAATTGTAAATGTCATAATATTTTTGGGCATTTAACCTTTGGGCGAAATTTTGTAAACTAGGGATACCACTTCAAACTCGTACCTTTCTCTTCTCGACGATCCTCTGCAGCCTCTCATTGAGTCCGGCTTGTAGGGCGCCGTTCCTCAGCCGCAGCAGCGGCGTGGCGCCCTGCAGTCGGGCGCTGGGGCTTCCCCTCTTGAGCGACGTGTCGGCTTCGACCACCGCGGAGATGTCGCCCCGGTCGGGGTACATCGGCTCTGGGGAGATGTAGCCGACACCTGCAAGTTAATGCAAGGCGAATTTGAAGGTAGTATGTAAAATATCTCGGCACGTTACTGTGCAAGACTGCACAACTTATTATATAATCTTACTTTTTCTAGGTATTCTATGGTTTTGATACGTTCCTTTTGTCTATTTTTACAGTCATCAGATTAATATAGTTTTTCTCACACAAACCAGTGCCTAATTAATACAGTCCATAATAGTTACTATGCTCTTCTACAATGGTAATGGCAATAGCCACTGGACTACGTACAAGACAAGAGACACGACACGGACCAGTAGGGTTACCCTTGGTATGCAAGGCAGTAGGTAACTGAGTTCCTGTTCAAATGACCGAAAGGCAAGATTGAAATATTGCCTTGCATACCAAGGGTAACCCTACAGGACGAGCAAGCATGCCTGCATATCTTGTTTCTTCCTCGTCATCTTATCTTCTGATTCTGTGTCTTGTCTTGTCCGTTTTGTGTTTCTTGTATTGTCCGTTTCGTGTCTCTTGTCTGTCCAGAGGGTATCACGCTTTGAGGAGATGATTGTATACGTGCAATATTTCAAAACGTTACTGTAACAATCAGAGTCGCGTTCTGTGTCTCTGTTCTTTGTTTCACTGCTCTGTGGTTCTTGCTACAAGAACCACAGAGCAGTGAAACAATTAGAGAGCTGACTTTGACAATTACCACAGAGTATAGGATATTCTAAAAATCTGTTCACTTTCAGAGTCCTCTGTTGGATTTTTAGGGAAACTGTCCCAGAAAGAATCTCATTAAAGCTTAGGGGCCGATTCTGAAAATAAAACTGTGCCTGTTGGCACCTATCGTTAAAGTATTATCGATCGGAGGAAAACAAGAAGTTTGCATTCACGTTATACTGATTCTGTTTATTCATTGCACAATTGCATAGAATATTGTTTGTTTTAATTGCAGGCATTATTCAAAGATGAGATCAAGTATGGAAATGTGGGTTACGCCTACATTACATCTACAAGGATGGCTGATGCAGTTTCTGGTAGAGTCACTGAACTGTGTGTGGGTGGTAGAATGTGGAATTGGTGATACATCTATATATATAAAAATGAATTGCTGTTCGTTAGTCTCACTAAAACTCGAGAACGGCTGAACGGATTTATCTTATCTTAGTCTTGAAATGTTCGTGGAGGTCTAGGGAAGGTTTAAAAGGCGAGAAAAAATCGAATAGTTTCCGGGAAAACCCTAAAAACAGCCCTTTTCTATTTCCCATAGAAACGTTTTCTAGAGTCAATTTGAACTTTATTGCTATTCAATAAAGTTCATATTAAATTGAGGCAGTACGAAGTCTGCCGGGTCAGCTAGTATTATAATAATATTTCATGTACAATTACTTATTAAATAAAATTAATACAAATCTTTGCCTACAAGTGTGAAGTCTGTGTTTATCTTTCTGTAAAATATTTGGATAAATGAAATCACCGATGTTAATATTGACACACTGTAGAAGGCTGTTGATTGATGATTTAAAATTATAAAATTGGCTACGATCTGATGATAGCAGCCCCCTGTTTCTGAAAGAGTGGTCAAATGTAACAGGCGATAATCGAAGATAAATTCAAAATAACAGGCACGTTTGACTGAAATGAGTGTGACATGAGAATCTTTTACATTTAGTCACTCTCCCAGAAGCCGGACTATCATTGATTAGCGGTTATTTAATCGTTATAAATTGGTCTTCTGGTCTCCAAAAAATCAACGTCAAGTGATGATAAGAAACAGGATATAATATTGTTGACGACGTCACGTCATAATTATGTAACTTCGATTAGATCGTATTGCTGTTGTAAAGTACTGCTTTCAGTGTTGCAGTCACAAACAGTTGTATTCTGCATTTCCGGTAACATATACAATCATGCATCAATGCATTTAGAATCTCTTCTTATGGAAGAAGTGGAAAAGTTAGCCCATTAATGTCCCCACCGAGGGGCACAGGCCTTCACCCGGATACCAGTAAGATTGAGTCATACTCTGGAATAGTAGAAATTAAATAAATTAGTCAAAATCGTTAAACTATTTAGATAGAATCGAAGTAATAACTAATGATGAAGTTCCCTGGCAAACCACATTGGTATTTGGTATGGAGCGCGAAAGAGCGCGAACCATTTTTTTACCTGCACACTAATCGCGTATTATGCAAAAAAACCCGCGTATAAAAACAAACGTACTCGCATATACGCGTTACGAATACGATATGTTGTTAAATTTATCTGATTGAAGGTCAATGCTGTTAGAATGGAGGTCATGTTAAACTAGGAAATAAGTTGTAATTGGTGCTAAACAGAGGCGTTCCATGGCGAGGATTGTTCTCTTGGTTGGTACGATATCGGTTGAAGCATAATAATAATTATGGGAAGACTGTTGCCATGGTTTAAAAGACACTTTTCCCGAAAGGACATTTGCCTTATTTGGACCAAGTGCTGCTTAGAATGGTCACATTGTTAATTTTGTTCCTCAGATTATCACTAATCTGTAATCCAAAGCACATAAGAATTTATCCAGGAGTCCAAAGAAAAGCAGTATTTTGTTTAGAATATTTTCATATGAAAAAATTAGCTAAATGTTCTAATCAACTAAAACCGTTATTATGCGTCCAATTTATAATTGCAATAGATCGGGGAGATTGTCTTTTCGTGTTTCGTATGTATAAATATTTTTTTTTATTAAAAATATTAGTACTTGTTGGTATTTAGGTCATTTTTTCCAAAACAATAAAGATACTCTCACTCAGTCAGTAACAATAAAACATCCAGCGACAGTGGGTATAGTAAATTTCCAAGATCCCACGAGCTTTCACTCGATTCTTGCTGAAATTGCGATCATATTCGCTGCATTCCTCTGAATCCATTACAGAAGAATTCAGCAATGATGCGCCTGAGCCACTTCAGTTTCCATTGAGCCTCGATCTATATCAACTTGATAATAATCGGTCAAGTGCGGGTCAGACTCTCACACGACTGGTTCCGCACCATCGTACAAAAAACAAGTGCCTGAGAGTTCAATAAAATCTTCATCTCGTAATTTTGCTATCCAAAAAATGTCTTACTTAATAGAGCCTGCGATTTGGGAGGCAACACGAAAACTATACTAAATAAACTAATTAAAATGGTGTGTTTGAAAATGGAACTTGTGGCCACCGAGCAAGAGCTGTCGGATTTGAAGGTTGTCAGTTTAGTGCCTCTAGTTCCTCTAGTTTAGTGGCATTGACACCTCCCAAATAGCCCCCACTATTTGACTGTAAACACCCTTTTCGTGTATTTCAGTATTTGTTGCTGTAGCGGCAACAGAAATACACATTATGTAAAAAAATAAACTTTCTAGTTATTGCGGTTCGTGCGATCGAGCCCTTTGACGGACAGAATACTGCTTTGGGGGAGAGCGGCAGATATAAACACAATATTTGTCTTACAAAAAAGGGCCATTCGGGCTATCTATCAACTAGATGCTAGGCAATCACTAAGGGACAAATTCAAAAATATCAATATACTTACTGTTACCTGTCAATACATTTATGAAAATATCATGTATACCAGAAAAAACATAGGTTTATTTAAGACTTTAGGTCATAATCATAGTATTAGCACTAGAAATAGAAATAAGATTGCTATGCCCGCGTTCAGACTCAGTAAGGTTGCTCACTCTTTTATGGGAGTATGTGTTAGTTTTTATAATAAAATACCTAATGAAGCAACGGACCTACCAGAAAGGAGGTTCAAAAACTATGTCAAAAACGGCCTATTGAAGAAGTCTTATTACAGTGTAAAAGAATATTTAGATGACAAAACTGCATGGTCTTTACCATCTCAGCGCACAGAAATCCAAAGAGGGGCGATGGACTGAGTCAGTACGTCTCTCCTCGGTGTATTTCCTTAGACTTAAGTAGAAATACATAACATTGTATTTTTAAGGCTCTGATATTTTAAAAAGAGGTACGGGGGAGGTTTCTTGCCCTTCTTTGCTCCATCCCTAAGCCCACAACTTCCGAACGGGCGGTAGTATACAAAAATATTAATATTATATTGACGTTGACTAAGTAATATGTATGATTTTATGGTCAATAAAAATTTTGAACTGAACTGAACTGAACAGACAGACAGACGAACAGTGTAGGCTTAGTAATAGGGTGCCGTTTGGCACCCTTCAGGTACGGAACCCTAAATATAACATAAGAGTAGATTGATATTAAAAATTGGTATTGACTATTGATCTCTCGATACGCGTCATATCTCACAGAGTAGCCAACGTTGATGGACACTAAAATTAAAACTATAATGAAGATTTTACACAAAAGGATTGTATTGACTTTCTGATAATGCTCATTTCATTACAGGCAGGGCTATAAAAGAATAGAAGGGTAATAAATAACTCATATTATTATTGCGAAGTAAATAGTTTTATACACGCAATAACAATACATCAACTGTGCAGAACGCTTATAGTTTGTTTATATTATTGTTGATTTAAATTTTTAAACAATACTTACCGCGTGACGATGCTCTTTAGGTAGGTATTTAATTTATTTTAAAAGGCATTTAGCTGCGTGTTCTAATGATATTAGCGCATAAAGGCCTACGCAAACCGGGACGGTATGGCAAGTTTTTACCAATGGACATTCAAACGTATACGATATAGGAATGAGACATAAATTGCTATGGTTTAAAATTATGCCGTGGCATCCCGCGGGATGCTTTCGGCATTATTTGAAAGCATATCACTTTATGTCTTAATTCTATAGGGATACGTGTGAATGTCCATTGGTAAAACTTAAAATCCCTTGCCATGCCGTCCCATTGTGCGTAGGCCATAATAATATCCATAGGTATATTAACGCATATTAGGCCGTAATAATTCATATAATAATGCATGGTGATCGTGTACCATGTTTGTGCGATAGTCATAGGTGCCGCCCTTCGGTCATATATTTATTACCGAAGGTGGGTACATATGATCGAAGGTGCCGCCATCCACGATGACGCGTGACGTAGCTATTTGCATCTTTGTCTTTCAGCAGTGCCCCGATGAAAGAGAAATATGCAAATGCGTCACGCGTCGTCGTGGATGGCGGCACCTAAACCTTATTAGTTAAATATTCCCATTAAACATTTGGACAAAAGTGAATCCTGATTTTGTAGAAAATAAACGGTCAAGTGCGAGGACTTGCGCACCAAAGGTTCCGATCACACTTGGAGAGCGTAACATGTGTAATTACTAATTAGGTTACCACTTAAAAAACTAAATTATGTATGATGTCATTTCATCCATGTAAACCAAATTAAATATTTTTGTAGAAAGACAGAAAGCCGTTTTCAGATTTTTCCCTTTACTTGTGCTATAAGATCTTGCTTTATGCCAAATTTCATGATTGTAGGCCTACAGGAAGTACCCTATAGGTTTTGGGTCCATTCCCTGCGGCGATGGGCTAGCCCCCTGTCACGGAAAATGGAGTATTTTTCTGGCTGAAAGTGGGCACAGTTCTGCCTCTGCCACCCCGTATGGGAAAAGGCGTGACGTTATGCTAGAAGACAGATGTGCTTCCACCGCATTGTATGCTGTATGATTACCTGTCTCGGCCGCGTTCCTGAGCCGCCGCCTCACCGTGTCCTCCTCGAACGAGTACACGTAGAACTCCTCGTTGAGGTCCCTCAGGAACTGCGGCTTCACCAGCACCCCGCCCACCACTCCGAACAGCCGGACGAAGCCGAGCGGCGTGAACACTGCAACAGAACGTGCCGTCAATGATGTGGAAGATATGCGCGCTGCATCTAGGGT
The DNA here is from genome assembly GCA_963457715.1 of Argyresthia albistria. Lineage (NCBI taxonomy): Eukaryota > Metazoa > Arthropoda > Insecta > Lepidoptera > Argyresthiidae > Argyresthia > Argyresthia albistria. Next base: position 38,049 of record CAUOQF010000401.1, on the reverse strand, counting down.
TGCCAGATGGCCGGGAAATCCGGGAAAGCCCCGGAATTTTGCGTCTGGTCCCGTGTCCAGTAATTACACTTTAATGTCCCGGAATTCCCGAAAACGAGTCCAATTCAAGCGAGCAAGCGTGGCCGCCGCGCACACGCGACGAGAAGTGGACGGCGGCGGCAAGCCAAATAGAGATGTTATTTTTTTTGTTTTGAACTAAGTTAAGAAATTATATTTTAGCCAAGCCATAGAGAGGTGTTTTGTTTCTGAATTATATCTAAGTTTAATTTATTATGTTTCGTTAGTCACGTACATAATGTTAACATTCTAAATGTTACATAGAAAAGATTGTTTTACCTAAAAGGCCAAAGAGGGTAATTTTTGCTTTGAGTTACGATGTAAAAAAATATTTTATTAAAGCCATAGAGAGGCGTTATCTTTTCTGTATATCTAAGTTAGTTAAATTTGTATTGATAAGCGAGTGAGAGCGATATTCACGTAGGTAATGACCTAAATACATGCATAGCGAAGATTTTAATATAATATGTGTTATTTTTCTTTAAAAATACCACTACGTTTATAATAAATGAATTTTAATATAATGAAACTTAAAATCTAACCAACTTCTTTGGTAACCCTAAAATGTCCAGGAATTGATAAGCCTACATCTGGCAACCCTAGCTGCATCACGGGCCGTCATTTCGTCCTGAATAGGAAAGCCCCGCAGGTGGGCTGAAGAAAAATAATTAATGGAGTCATATCGTGTCTCAGCTCAATCGCAGCAAATTATCTATTGTCCCATTTACAGTAGATAGTGGCGCCCTCATTCAATTTCTTGGATTTCTTGCCAAGCTGTAGATACGGTTGCTACTCAGAATAACGAAACTCGTTTCTAACGGGTATTGTTGGAGGTTTCAATGTCTATGACGGTTGCTAAGCACCCCGATGTGTAAACGTCAATCAAGTTTATCAACATCCCTCGCGCCTTCCATGTGATTACTTTCTCTGTGGCGCCCTGCCAAAACAAAGGCAATAAAATACCAGACCCGTAATCACAAACAAGATGCGTAAGACTCTAACAAGCAAACAACCAGCCAAAACGAGGCCACCGATCACCAACATCTCAAAACTGCCTGCTCTAAACGACCAGAAAGACATCGAACTAAACGAGGAATGGAGCAATTTCATGCACAGAATTGGTGACGTGTCCAAAATCGTGAAGGACCTTGCCAGCGGAGATACTGAGAAGGCAGCCAAAGCTAACGTGCTGGCGGACCTATATCTGAAGGGCAAGGTCATCACTGACGATGATGTGGAGATGACAGTCAAGTCGGACCGAACCGTGATAAATAAGAACGCCTTCCGTGCTATGGATGGTCCGGTGAGCTGATTCTTGGAAAACATAAGATCATAAAACTTTAGTAATTTCCCACGTTGATACAGATTTTTAATACATTGCGTGAAACACGGGAAGAACGATAAATGTACTTTAGGATTGGAAATTTGGTACATGGTCAGCACCGTGATTCGAACCTGCATCTCCTGCATGAGAAGCAAGCCTCTAAACCACTAGACCACGGAGCTCTCTAGCGGCAGTGCGTGCACTTAAATAGCCATTTTAACTATCTCTAACTTATCTCTTCTATGCCCTTTAAACAGCTATTAACTGCATTGAAATATTCAGGTTCGCACACAAGTTGAGCACGTGTTGCTTGGTATAATAATACTGTAAAATTCCACTGTTGGGAATCGGGGTCGCCTAAAGCACCTTTTTAGGGTTCCGTACCCGAAGGGTGCAAAACGGGACCCTATTACTGAGACTTCGCAGTCTGTCCGTCCGTCCGTCCGTCCGTCTGTCTGTCGCCAGGCATATAATTTAATATTAAGGGGGGCTCCCATACAACAAACGTGATTTTTTTGCTCATTTTTGCTCGATATTGATAATGGTAGCAGGTAGACGCTTAAAATGTTCACAATATATTGAGTATATTATTTACTTAAAAAATAAATAATTAAATTAATATTTAGGGGGGGCTCCCATACAAAATGTTTTATTTTTTTGCGGTTTTTTATAGATAATGGTACGGAACCCTTCGTGCGCGAGTCCGACTCGCACTTGGCCGGTTATTAATAGGTTCGCTCTCCCTTTATTGTGATCCACTACTTTCTAGCCCCATGATAAAATCTGATCATTGGGCTAATGGTACCTACCTAATAGTACTCTTGATGTATTATTTGCACGCTGGCAAGGAATTATAATGTACATTGATGATTATTCTTTGAATGCGCTCTGAATTGCTCTAAGCTAAGTACTTTTTTGCTCGTTTTATCGCGTTCATTTGGTGCAATGTTTTATTTAAGTTGCTTCAATTCGTTACTTTTCACGCTTGGATTTGTTCACGGTACATTTTAATATAAGCACGAGCCTGACGTGGCGATTCATACATATGTTTTGGTGTAATAATTACAGTTTTTGCGTCAATATTTCCATGTCAGATTAACTGCCGTCGTGCTTAGCGGTAACTACGTCTTTCTCTACTGATTATCTTTTAACGTACTAAAAACTGGTCACGGATTTGGGCTATAATTCTTTTGTATGCTTGATCGTCCGATGACTTTTTAACCGACTTCCCAAAGGAGGAGGTTTACAATTCGTCCGGATATTTGTTTTTTTTTATTTTTTTTATTTTTTATGTATGTTCCCCGATAGCGCCTAGACGGATGGACCGATTTGGAAAATAATTTTTTTGGTTTGAAAGGGTTTACCTTCCCATTGGTCCCATTGACACCAGGTCAGGATCTGATGATGGGATCCTGGAGAAATCGAGGGAACTCTTCAAATATTATAGGCAGACCTATAGTGATTTTTGTGTTTTTCATAATAACTCGTGCAAATGCACATGGTAAGCATAATATTGTGATGCGGAACTGCTCATGAAGACCACATATGGCCACCAGATCTGCTCAATACTAGGTACAAATACAATGCGTGGCTGGCGGGCAGGCAACGCATAGCCTAAACCGGTGGACCTAGAGCCATGAAACTTTGTACAGAGGTTCCTTAGTAGCGTGGGGTAGCACTGTGATGGGATTTGACAAAATTAATTCCCCAAGGGGGGGGGGGGGGGGGGTAAGGGGTTACAGTTTGTATTAAACTCAATCTAATCAAATAGGGTTTGTGGAAGTCGGTTTTTTCTAAAGTTTACTTTTTGTTTCAATTATTAGCGATTCAATCCCAAGAATCTGAATGGCTAGCCTAGCCTGTAGTCTGTACGTACAACAAGCGATGTTATTTTCATTACTGACCGATTTAGACGTGGAACAGGTATGATTGCACGCGTGCCGTATTTTATTAGTGAAAGCAATTTGGCATACGTCTCCCATCTACCAATATACCCGTACCTATTGTCACTCTGTCTATTTGTGTGGTCACCTACTTTTGTCAAGGTGATGTGTTTTCGCGGCGTCTTTAGAAAATAGAATAGGTGTCAAGTACTTAGAAGATACTAAGGGTCAACAGCCCCATGGCTCTCTCCTTAACGTATATCTTTAAACTTCTAAGTTGAAAAGTATATCGAGTATAGTGTGGTGGACAGTATTGTGTATGGTAGTATCTAATAGCTAATGACCGCCACGCATCAGTTCAAGATCAGTAGAAATCACTTAACCACTAACCTGGGGCTAAAATTGTACTCAACGCAGTGCAATGCCCCTGCACTGTATACAGTCTAGCTACGTATTATTACATTACTCTGTCAACCAGCTTCTTATTCTAAGCATGCAAAGTGGAAAGTCTTTGGAAGTAAGTAACTGGCGATAGTCTTTGTAAGATAACGTATCTTCGGACACACATAAAAGGCAAAGATTTTACTGACTACTCAAGTGATGCTAGAAAATTGCATCGAGTTAAAAATAGCGGGCCGTTGAAAATATACGGATGTTTGTCTGAGTGATTATATGATGAGCACTAAAATTCATTCTACAAACTGTCACCGCTTTGCACTGTGAGAAAAATTTATAAATTTTAGAAAGTTCACAATTTTCTAAGCTAGATAGTCACTATACCGCGTATTACTTTTCAAGGTACTATGATAGAGCTAGGGATAGTGCTATTTTTATTAAGACTTGACTGGAAAAGCCATAAATAGCTGTAGAGAAAGTTGGTTACCAACTCCGTCGGACTCTAGAACCGTCAATATCCCTCAGACCGCATTACTAATCAAAACTTTCGTACACTGCGGCTACGGTCGCTTTGTCTAGAAAAGGCTGCTGCAAGCTCTACGGTTTTCTAAATATGTACAATCCACGGAAATCATCTTGAATCTTGTCTGAACAATTTAGCGCTCAGTCGCTGGCGTCTCTCACTAATAGAGCTGATTTTAGTCAAAGTTAATCAAGTTGTTTTTAAATCAATTGTATTCATTAACAGGGAGAAACACAGGACAAAGAAGCATGGATGGCGTCTATGAGTAAAGACGCTGAGCAGAGATACCAAGACAAGAAAGTGCGTCGGGAGAAATGCGACACTCTCAAAACCATGGCGGAGAAGGCGTTCCGTAGAGAAGACTACGAGAAGGCTCTGTCCTGCTACAACAAGGCCATCGACTACATCAGGGATAACACGATGCTTTACTGTGACAGGGCGTTGACGAACATCAAGTTAGGGAACTTCGAGAAGGTTAGACATTTCTCATATTTATATGTCATCTTCGAAAAACACTCTAAGGGCCGTATTTCATTAGGACCATGTATGTGACCAGGCAACCTTTCCTGGTGGTAAATTTTCGATTTGGTTTCATAGTTGTCCGAGGATTTATTTGTCATTCGGAGGCCCCGAGCTCGCCAAATGAACTTTGGATTTGGGACACGTTATCTACGATGAAATTAAATAGGAGCAGGGACAATACAGTGATACTAGTGAGGCATGCACTCTCATGAGACAGTGCTAAAATTAGAATTGACCTCTCTCGGACATTGTACTGGGTGGTGTGTGATACGACATCGACAAAACTAACTATAATTTCCAAAACAATCGACGTCATTGCACATGCTACCTTTCGTGCGTACGTTCCACAGGAATGTATGTGGAAGTAAAGCAAATAATATTACCCAATAATGGACATCCTTCTTTGGTTGCATAGTTACATGCATTCAGTTTCAGCAAATTACCCCGATACTCATCAGGTCTGTTACAGACCGTCTGTTATGAACTTATGACCTTTGAGTCTGAGTTAGCATAACTTGTTTTTACTTTCCTCGTGAAACTTCATAGGTACCCAGAATATCTTCCAACTAGCCCACTACTGGAGAACATTGCTCGGCAACAAATACATTTTAATCTATTGTTTTCTTATCTCTATTTAATAGATATGCCAAGAGTTATTCATTATATATTTTGCTTGTCCTTGTCTCCAATATGGGTTTAGAATTTTAGATATTCTATTTATGTAACCCGTAGTGTACTAACTGCATCGATGGCAGAGTTTTTCATTTTTACGTGTGGTGGATTTTTCGATTCGCGCTTAGTTGGTAATTGGCCATATGAATGGGTATGAGTAATTCGTTTGAACATATTTTACAGTGGGGAATATATTCACAAAGTTAATGAAGCGTCCAGCTCTACTTGGATGAACTTTAATTGAACCTGACTGTTTGAAACAGTAATTCCAAGATTCACGGTTGTTTATGAGATAAAAACCCCTGAAAAGTTTACAATAAATCTAGAATATACAGTTCCAATGGGAAGACCCTGGATTCCGAATAAGCACCGAATAAGTTGCCACAAAATGGAGGCCCCAGCAAATGGCACACACACAAGCTGCCTATGATGCAATAATCGTTCTAAGATTTGCAGACGTCGACTTTGAAATAATAAGTTGCCAGATTTCACATTTTAGATGTTACGTTCTAAAACAAGCAATGGGACAAACAAAACTGATAGCATTTGATTGATCATTCCAGGTGTACAAAGACTGCGACTATGCCATACGCCTCAACGAGAAGAGCTTCAAGGCCCGGCTCTACCTCGCGAAGGCTTATCTGGAGTTGGAGGAAGAGGAAAAGCTGGCTGAGAGCCTCAAAGAGCTGGAAGAGATGTTTCCGCAGCATCACGACTTGGTGGAAGACTTCCTCCGAAAGACGGAAAAAGACACTGATTCCGAGGACTAATGGGGATTCATATTTGCCTTGGTAGATTGTGTTCAGTCAGAAGAAATATGTTTTTTTTTTGCGCGTCACTGTATTTATGCCAGGAGTGACGAACGTGAGTCCAAGGTACAGCGGTATGTGGAAAGTCAACATAGCGCATACCTTAGTTAGGTTTGTTTTGTATGTTGTTTACGTAGGTACCTATAATGTTGTTTGTTGTTGGATTACCGTAAGTGAGTAAGAAAATAACGTCCATTTATTGAATGGTATGGTGTTTGTCATTTACTTGTTGTCAATGTAGGATCGATAATCCAAAATAAATATTTTTTCTTTTATGTAGTAATCTTGTTTTATGGTTTCGGTGATACTTAATTAAATTTATTCATGTCAATTTATCTTTGTTTGTGACGTTTAATTGTAATATAAATTTTATAGTTCATGTCTCGATGTGTTAGTGATAATTTCATATAAAATTAATTCAATATCATAAGCCCTGCAGTTACCAAATCGATATCAAAATAATCTTTCCTATACTAACGATTAAAACCACGCTTGCTTTGCTGATAAAATGCTTCTGTAGTGCGATAATGATTGCAATCTAAAGTATAGTGGTTTTCAAGGGAAGGAAGGAAGAAAGTTACAGCATAGTAATAAGGAAGACCATAAAACTTTGGATAGATACCATAAATGTGGAATTTTAGCCGATGGCAATAAATTAATATAAAAAATAAGTTTCTAATATTTAAAGAGACGGCTTATATCCTGCAATAAAAGTATATAATGTAAAAGGACTCACCCAGTAACATAAGGACACCCACAAATGACACACACGAATACAGGAAGGGAAGGTAAGTCCATAGACCTGTAGACGAAGAGAAAAACATGTTTCACAATACCATTTTCATGTACTCTTAGACCAGGGGGCAATTCTGAATCATGTTCATGGTCGAAATATCGATTTTGAGATACCGAAATCTCTATAAAAACAAGAAAAAGCCATTCTTACGACTAGCCTTTCGACCAAACGAGATATCTCGACCCGTTTTTAAACGAAATAAATATAAATCGAGATCGTTTTCGACGGATTTAGGATTAAAACCGATATCTCGACTGGGGAGATGATCTCGATAGCGCGAGAATCGGGGGCCTGAGCATGGTCTAGTATAGTATTATAATATCTGTGGCATGGTCTAAAAGCGGATACCAGACAAACTCACGTTTTAAAAATCTAGACATTGCATATGAAGACAGAGTTATCATTTATCAATATTGTTTATTAGTCTCTCAAACGCTGATTTAAATATATATTTCGTATACTTTCGGGTTCTCTAATGGTACATTTACATTGAACATAAATTGGCGCGCCCACAAACATTTGACTAACAAACAAACCAGACAAGCCCAGCGTTCTTCACAGACAATTTAACAAACAAACCAGACAAGCCCAGCGTTCTTCACAGACAATTTAACAAACAAACCAGACAAGCCCAGCGTTCTTCACAGACAATTTAACAAACAAACCAGACAAGCCCAGCGTTCTTCACAGACAATTTAACACCGGCTCACCGGTCATTTTATACTCCGACTGTAATTCAAATACAGGCGTGGCTACGTCAAGTTACTCTTTCTGGAGTGATTGCTGTTCTTATATCGTGCGACATAGGGACGATGATTGTTCTACATTAGGGTAATTCGACCTGAATGAGCCCAGTGCCTGTAGACAATGTTAAACGCTAAGGGGAGAAACAATTGGCTTCGCTAAGGTGACGTCACGTAGCGATTCCAAATGTCTAATCGCATACGTAACAAGTTATCGTTTCGTTTCGCTAGCGTTAGCGTTTAACTTTGTCTAGGGGGTGCTGTATACAGTGCGATTGGCTTATTCTGTGTTCAGTACCACAGGCCTCTTTGCTTGATCACTTGAGTGGAAACAAGTGATACCACGATCTTCTGAAGCTGTAATTTCTTTATTGTACTAACACAAGAATGACATACAGAAAACATATAAAAGATAGACAATGTACAAAGGCGAGCTTATTTCTAATAAGAGATTTCTTTCAGAAGACTATCTATTGGGAAAGGAAAAGGTAGACAGTGAAGCGGGGGAACCTATTGCTATTTCCGATTTAAATAATTCAGTGACCTTCATATTCAATTCATAATTTCTTTATTGCACACAAAAAAAGTTAACAAAACACGGTAGGTAATATAAAGTGTACAATGGCGAGCCTATCTCTAAAAAGAGATCGCTTCCAGCAAACCAAGTTTCGATGATAGAGGTTGATAGCTGAGCGGGGGTAGACCCATGTGTACAACAATAAATTTAAAATTCAATTTTTATTAAAATTTGGGGCTGACCCACATACCGAGTCTTGTATTTGTAAATATATTAGTGGAGAGGGGTCCAATCCAAGGACAAAGGCCACATTAACATCATCATCAGCATGACAGGAAACTCACTGCTGAGTACAGGCCCCTCAACCCTCATGTATACGCCATCAAACTCGATCCTGTGCAATCCGCGGCCATGTCGTCGGACCTTCTGGCAGATGGTCTGATCTGTGCAATCCGCGGCCATGTCGTCGGACCTTCTGGCAGATGGTCTGATCGGTGCAATCCGCGGCCATGTCGTCGGACCTTCTGGCAGATGGTCTGATCGGTGCAATCCGCGGCCATGTCGTCGGACCTTCTGGCAGATGGTCTGATCTGTGCAATCCGCGGCCATGTGTCGGACCTTCTGGCAGATGGTCTGATCTTTGGCCTCGTCTTGCCACCACATAGTAAATCTGAATGTAGCCCATTAATGTCTCCACCGAAGGGCACAGGCCTTACCACCACGCTGTTTCGGTGCGGGTTGGGGTTTTACGACTACTACCTACTACCAAGTAGCGATAGTAGCAGGGACCTACAGATATAAATAGAAATAGAAATTGAAAAAGACTTTATTAGCACACTAGAACAGACAATAGATTACAGCGTCGTAGTTAGTGCTAATAGGACCCGGCTCAGCAATGCATAAAGATATATGTAAGATTATATTTGCAAAACGATAGATTAAACTTACTCAGTAAGGCATCAATGCTGGCACCAGTCCCATCCAGCCAGGCCGACACGACATACGCCAGGCCCAGCATGGCCACCGCCAGCAGCGCCAGCACAGACACCGTCTCATACACGCGCCCGCGCAGCCCGCGCGCGCCCGGGAACCCCGACGACTCCGAGAAGAGATACGCGAAGGGCAGGAACACGAACAGCGAGAGATTGGAGAAGAGGAACACGTGGTTCCAAAGGCCTGTGGACAAGGAGGTGGGTTAATAAACGGCCAAGTGCGGGTCGGATTCTCACACGGAGGGTTTCGTACCGTCGTCGTAAAAGATCCTAGTGCCTGTCAGTTATTACGAGTCATCTTCATCTCGTGATTTTGCTATCCAAAAAAGTCTGGCGCTATTGTATACAGGGTGACATTAAATTAGCTGACCATATTTTGGGGAATGATAGTACCCATCATTATGAACAACTTTCCCCAAGAAACATAGTCGCAAATGAAAAAAAATTTTCGTCCCTCAGTACATTGCCCCGATCAGCTGATTTCAAGTTAGAAAGAAAGAATATTTTTTTCATTTATGACAATATGTTTCTTGGGCAAAGTTGTTCATAATGATGGGTACTATTATTCCCCAAAATATAGTCAGCTAATTTAATGTCAGCCAGCCTATACAGGGTGTAACAGAAAGGGGTGTACAAGCCAAAAGAGCATTGTTATTGTTAGGGACATCATTCTGAACAACTTTCACTATAGGACCGACTTGATCAGAGCAATCTTATTTTTATTAACTCAGTAAGTTCATGTACCTACAATACAGTATATACTAGATTGAGGTAGATTACTAGGTCTGTCCTGTATCGTGGAGACCGTGGAGATTTGATCAGAATGATGTCCCTATCAACCCTCTTTCGGTTGTACACTCCTTTCTGTTACACCCTGTATTAAACAATGAAATCTTAGGCTGACATGTGAAGCAATATTTTAATAGACAGTAGTACTAACCCTGAATAAGAGAGCTGTTCAGCCATTTCACATAATAACTGTTGGGGTATAGTATCAGCACTTCGTTGCTGACGATAGACACCGGCAGCAGGAGTGTGGAGCCCAACGACACGGCCAGTGCGAATGTGCACAGCCACAGACTGATCCGGTACACTTTGACCTCGTCCTCGTCGGTTGAGAAGTAGTCCTCGCTGTCCTGTCTCCGGAACTTGTTGATTATGAAGAACGAGAACAGGTACAGCAGAATGAACAGGAGCAAGAAAATCTGAAACAAATTAAATACAAATACTACTATCTTGGTCTCTGTTGTTATGAAAAATGATATGGAAGCCAGAAACTGCATGTAGCATCTTTACTGACCAAGTTTCACTTAGTTTAAATTAGGTTTAAACTGTATTTAGTGTGGATAATACAGTTCAAACTTAACTTAAATACAACATGGTCAAGTTGTCAATCCTTAGTACTGCCACTCAGATATTATACTATCTGTGCCGTCAGCCAGGATCATGTAACATGAATGTGTTGTAATTTGTAGTTAGTTTGTGGTTAAAATTATATTTCACAGCTGGACTGGAGAAGCAAATTACATATAATGGGTCAAATGGAAGGCAAAGGCGCCAGAGGATGTGCTCCAACTAGATGGTCCGACCAGATAAGAGAGGCGACAGGAGGTACGCTACACAGCAGTTCACAGCATGTACCATACTACGCAGACCCGTCAGCAATGGAGGAGAGCATGCAGTTACGATCCTCAGCATTTGAGGGACCGATAAAGAAGAAGAAGGTCAATCAAATCAATCTACTATTACACATGTCGATTTCACTGATATCAAATTGAGTAAGTATTGTATATATTAGTAAGCAGTTTTTTTTTAAGGAAAAATTAAATGTAGCCCATTAATGTCCCTACCGAGGGGCATAGGCCTTTACGATACAAGTATACAAAGATTGAGGATTAGGCCAATATAGATTCATTTATTATATTATTGAACCATGTAGCTGTGTGTACCACAACATTTTCTAAGATCAAGAGGTTCCTATTCATTCAATGTCATTGACAAATGACTACTTAAAAGACTGCTACATTATATTATATGCATGTGTTATTTACTCAGCAGGATAGTATTGTGAGCCTCTAGTTAGTTTGACTATGCTCAGCCATGCTTATCTTTGTGTCATGGTCAACATGGCAAGTGATAATAATCTTGGTCATTAATCATTGTACCTACATTATGTATGTATGCCACTATTTCTATTGTTTTATCAATGCCATACTAAAATCAGCAGAAAATACCATGGATGCGCCTTTATACCTAAATAACCACATGGTCAAACAATTTAGATAATAATAATAATAATAATAAACACGACCAAGTTGCAGCCATCATCCACCAACACCTCGCATTTAGATACAATTTGATCCCATAAAAAACAGCCTACTATAAATATGTACCTCAGACAGTCTTAGAATCTGCGGACTTTAGAATTTACTGGGACAGAACTATAATTACAGACAAAACGATACATTTCAACAGACCTGACATTACTCTCCACGATAAACAAAACAAAACAGTATTTCTCATTGATATAGCCATACCAAATACACACAATCTTACCACGACTTTTACAGAAAAAAACACAAAATACACAGACCTTGCCATTGAAATTAAAACTCAATGGCAAGTTCAAACTGTCAAAACTATCCCAATAGTCCTTTCATCCACAGGAGTGTTTGTTTGTTTTCAAAAGTTCTTTATTTATCAATAAACAAGCTACATTGTAAATGCCTAGTGTAATTATTTAATCCTAGGTAATTACACATTATGTTTTTTCAGGTATTTAGAAAAATAAACCTATAGAAACCTTAACACATAAAATAGATTTGAGCACCAGAAAAGAAATATGGCATAGTTCAGATTATGAATAATAACAAGGATTGTTTTAGCTTTTGGAGTAGCTTACACTAACGACATAATGGTTTGGTCTTATAACTAAACTACATTCAATTAGACACCTAGCTAATTGAATCCATCTTACTCTAATTTTACACACACAGGAGTAATCCCATACACATTACACACTAGTCTTAAATCACTCAATATACCCAGATCCACTCACATTCTTCTCCAAAAAGCGACCATACTGAATACTTGCAGAATAGTAAGAAAATTCTTGTGCAAGGACCAAGATCTATAGATAGATAGTCTCATAGCACTTGGCGTAAGCCCGTGTGTCAGAACCTCTTTAAAAAGAGTGAAATGAAAAATTCATAAAAAAAATAATAATAATAATATAGTGTCACGCCTTTTCCCATGCGTGATGTCAGAGGCACAACTGTGCCCACTTTTAGCCAGTGATTCAATACTCCATTTTGCGTGACATGGGGCTAGCCCGTCGCCGCAGCCATGGAGTAATGTAGGTTTCTTCACGATGTTTTCCATCACCGTTAGAAAGCCTGTACATACATAAGATATAAATAACTTCTCATTGGTCATGGCACATGGCCAGCACTGGGATTTGAACCTGCATCTCCTGCATGAGAGGCAATCATGAAACCCACTAGACCACGGAGCTCTCTAGATTGAACAGTTATTGATGAAAGGCCTGCTACTCCAGCTGATGCAAAGGTTGAATGATGGGATGGCTCAATTAGACATGCACTAGTTAAGATAAGTTTATTTATGGTTTCTGGTATGTTCATTACTTTTTTAGGGCTATGCCCTAGTAAAAAACTGTGATGATGATTAACGGATTGATGGATGGACAGTGAGGTGGCGCTGCCAATAACTGACCACAGACAGAGGTTTCTGCTTTGTAACCAAGCCACTAATTTGCATCTGCCCGTATTGCGTGGCAGAAAGACAGCTTATTCCTCAGTACTTTAGAGCCCTATATTGTGTTTTTGTGTGCTTTTTTGTAATTTTTGTTCAACTGCTCAAATTCTATTGTTTTTTTGGCAAGTTACTTAGGTTCAACAGCTTAAATCAAGATAATTGCAGTAAAGTGGAGAAGACGTAGGTATATCAACCTGTCTGCGTCTTCCAAGTCTGTTGAAAGGGTCTTCATCTAAGAAACGGAATACAGGTAGATGTCGCTGTAAGATTCTGGTAATGCTTATAGATTGGCTTGGAGAGAGAAGGCATACTCACAATCTGCTCCCGGACATTATTGTGGAATATTTGTTCGCGCAAGTCAGCCTCCTCATCTTCCATCCTCCACCATCGATGTTTCACCTCTCGATAGATGAATTTACACAATATTCGACACAAAACAAACTTTTCATTGTAACACTCAAAACATCGCAATATCAAATATTTATACAAAAAATCTCAACGTATAGGCTGGAATTTCACCAATCACTGACGACGACGAGAATGTCTATCTATTGTATTGATGTTGTTTTGTATTTTTTTACACGCAATTTTTATTTGGGACAAAGCACTGAAAGCACCGTAATCAGCTGAAATTGAAAGATTACTGACGTGTGTGAAGTAAACGGGGACAGAATAGAACAATGACAAGTAATTTAGAACCACTATTGGCTAGAAACTTTTCAGTAAATAATTGCATCCAATCAGTTTTGAGTATTGCACCAGTTCCCCCAATACACAACGAAAATTTGACTTGACGGTGACGCCAAGCATTTGCTGCGCGGCGCGATGGATGTCATGTCATGCCAGTCATGTCAATCACGCGAACGAACTTCAGTCGGAGTCGGCTCGGGGTACATACAAACGAACATTCCATCAAATAAATAAAATTAAAAAAAACGTTTAATGACTAGTGGCTCTGTGAGCTGTAGACCTCGCGAGTATGTCGGTGGGAAAGCTGAACTGCTAACACACATAAAAAAAATAACCCAAATAATTTTCTTTCAATAACACATACAAACTTATGAATGTACCTGGTTACGTACATGCAGTATGAAAGTAGCCGCACCAATAACTTTGTAAACTACATTTCGCGATCTTTTATACAACCTATTGACTTTTTACTAAAATTATATAATCTATTTCACTCTCATAGTCTTTACAAATCCAACGACACCTCATTTGTTAATATCCATCGAGCCGTTTGGGTTGTAGCGATTTTTTTACATTTTAAAACCCCATATCTCCGCCATTTTGAAAAAAATCAAAAAACTGGCTCGAGTAAAAAATTCTATTTATTTTTTCAACCTGCTCACAAAATTTCACGAGAATCGGTTCATAAATGCGACCTGTAGAGGAGAACAACCGGACATACAAAAGCATTTTTGCCCAAACCTGAAACGGAGACGCTTCGCTCGCTTCGCTCGCTCATTTGTTTCACTCTCATGGTCTTTACGAATCCAACGACACCTCATTTGTTAATATCCATCGAGCCGTTTGGGTTGTAGCGATTTTTTTACATTTTAAAACCCCATATCTCCGCCATTTTGAAAAAAATCAAAAAACTGGCTCAAGTAAAAAATTCTATTTATTTTTCCAACCTGCTCACAAAATTTCACGAGAATCGGTTCATAAATGCGACCTGTAGAGGAGAACAACCGGACATACGAAAGCATTTTTGCCCAAACCTGAAACGGAGACGCTTCGCTCGCTTCGCTCGCTCGGTCAACAAGCTTTTATATCGTACTAGCTGTTGCCCGCGGCTTCGCCCGTATGGTAGTCGGTTTTAAGTCATGCTTTGGAATGTTCACGTACATTTAAAATATTTGTTGTAATTTAGTCAAACCTGATGTGTTTAAAAAAGAGGTAAAACAATAATTATGTGGGAGTTTCTAGTGGTCCAACGTAGAGAACAAGCAAAATTTACGTTTTCTCAGCATCATTATATTATATTTTATATTATATCAAACAGTGGCTCCCACACTAGGCCTAACGTTTGGTGGATGCCGGTAGGCAGATTAACAAATGATAAAATCATGAAGTTACATTTTTATATACAGACAAAATTCACTAAAACAAAATTAACAACATAAAATTATTGTATCTGAGCACCAGTAAATGCAAAGAGAAAGCGTGGCCGACCCAGGAAGAGATGGAGTGATGAGTTGGGTCTATGGGATAAAGAGTGGAAGGAGACCGCTCAGGATCGAATGGAGTGGAAGAGGGGGAGAGAGGCCTTTGCCCAGCAGTGGGATATTGCAGGCTCATAATAATAATAATAATAATCTGAGCAGTACACCCGTTATAAAAAAAAAACATTATCTGAGCAGTAGGTACACCCGTTATAAAAATTATTAAAAATAATTCTTAGTTCATTATTTCTTTATGCCCACAGGCATTATAAAAAACAGATATACTAAAAATCTCACTAAAAATAGTGCACAAAAGCGAGCTTATCTCTCTTTATTGCTCATCTGCAGATAACTTTTAATATTATTGTCAATCTATCAATTATGATGTGCTTGCCAAGGCTTGCCGTTATCCAGCGCTCCGAGAGAACAATAGAAATCCAGCGGATGTTGCACCGTTGTTAGTAGTTGTTAGTAAGTTTTATACTCTTTTGTTATTGTGATGCAATGCAAAGCAACGTATGCACATTAATTACATGATGGTGCATCATTCACCATCATTTCACCATTCAATGGAATATTGACACTGACTGCGTTGCGTTGCGTGCGTCAGTTTTGAACTTTTGAACATCATCTCAAGACATTATAATTTCCAGGTTCTCAAATGAGAACCTGACCACTTGACACTGGCAAAATTAACCTCAAAAGAGGTTAGGACGCCATTAATAAAAAGAAGAAGAAGAAGAACTTTTGAAATACTAATTCCTGAGTTTCTGTTCCTGTTGATGCCCACTGTAACACTATTTGATTTTCATTCATTAGCTTTAGCTTGTTAGTACCTAAGGAAAATGAGTAACCCATATCACAGTAAGTTTTTAAAATAAGTTTGGCATCCATTTTCGGTAATTGTACAACTTAAATTTGCTTTGACTTTCAGCAACATCACAAAAGAAACCGGAATTTTCTGTTCGAATTGTTGTTTGTGATCATTATCTAACCAAACCCGTTCCTGGAATCGATGTCGTATACTCAGAGTTTCGGGGTTCTGATATAAAACAGGTGAGTATCGACAATAAAATAGGTACCTACTTTGTAGGTTACTAGTGGCTCTGTGAGCTGTAGACCTCGCGAGTATGTCGGTGGGAAAGCTGAACTGCTAAAACACATAAAAAAATAACCCAAATAATTTTCTTTCAATAACACATACAAACTTATGAATGTACCTGGTTACGTACATGCAGTATGAAAGTAGCCGCACCAATAACTTTGTAAACTACATTTCGCGATCTTTTATACAACCTATTGACTTTTTACTAAAATTATATAATCTGTTTCACTCTCATAGTCTTTACAAATCCAACGACACCTCATTTGTTAATATCCATCGAGCCGTTTGGGTTGTAGCGATTTTTTTACATTTTAAAACCCCATATCTCCGCCATTTTGAAAAAAATCAAAAAACTGGCTCGAGTAAAAAATTCTATTTATTTTTTCAACCTGCTCACAAAATTTCACGAGAATCGGTTCATAAATGCGACCTGTAGAGGAGAACAACCGGACATACAAAAGCATTTTTGCCCAAACCTGAAACGGAGACGCTTCGCTCGCTTCGCTCGCTCATCTGTTTCACTCTCATGGTCTTTACGAATCCAACGACACCTCATTTGTTAATATCCATCGAGCCGTTTGGGTTGTAGCGATTTTATCTCCGCCATTTTGAAAAAAATCAAAAAACTGGCTCGAGTAATAAATTCTATTTATTTTTCCAACCTGCTCACAAAATTTCACGAGAATCGGTTCATAAATGCGACCTGTAGAGGAGAACAACCGGACATACGAAAGCATTTTTGCCCAAACCTGAAACGGAGACGCTTCGCTCGCTTCGCTCGCTCGGTCAATAAAACTAAACTTAAACTAAACTCAGAGAACTATTCCACAGGTGCCTGTACTGAGAATATTTGGTTCTGCACCAGACGGACACAAAGCATGTCTGCATGTGCATGGTGTGTTCCCATACTTCTATGTGCCATGCCCCAGTTCCAATCCGGAACCACAATTTTTATACCAGGTAAACAACAATAAATACTAAATACAATCTGCTTTAAACTACACCATTCACAAAATGAAAGGCCCATTTTGACAGTTCACGCCCATGAAGTTTTAACCCCTAACGCATAGGTAATAGAAGCGGTTTTCCTAGGTGCTATTTTTACGCTTTGCTTGTACACAACAGTTGGCTTTTATTACCTACACATTATGGGTTAAAACTTCATGGGCGTGAACTGTCAAAACGGGCCTTTTATTTTGTGAAGACTTTAGTTGATTAACACATGATATTGGCAGAATTACTGTAGGGATCCACAGTAGAAGCCATTAATCCAAAAAATGACTTTAGTTGACAGTAATCTTAAACTTGCTATGGTATGGGAAATTTTCAGATGGCAGCGAGCCTGGATAAAGCATTGAATATAGCACTCAAGCAAGCAAATTCAGGCAGTCAACATGTCTACAAGATATCATTAGTCAAGGGACTGTGAGTACAGAAATATTTTTGAGGTTCACAAAAGAATGTCTTATTCACTGTAAAAGTAACATCTGGATTTATGTTCTTTTCTTCTTTCTTTTCAGACCTTTCTATGGATATCATGACAAAGATCATCTCTACTTAAAAGTGTTCTTATACAGCCCTGGACTTATAAAGCAAGCTGTAGATCTTTGTAGCAATGGTGCTATATTAGGACAGGCCTTCCAACCACACGAGTCACACTTAAATTTCACCCTGCAATTTTTTATTGACTTCAATTTATTTGGCATGAGCAATATTAATCTGCAGTTTGTCAGCTTTCGTAGAAAATCATCAATCTCTCAAAATAGTACAGATTTTCTGGATAGTAGTGAAATTTGCTCACTGAAACCCGAGAGCATATGTTACTATGAGGCTGATTGTGCTGCTTCCCACATAATAAACAGACAAAGAGTTGGGAGGGGAGATGGAATAGAAAACCCTGGCTTAGAAGAAGTATGGAATCAAGAAATACAGAGAAGGAAAGAGCTTAATGTATCCTTGGCTTCTAAATCTCTTTCCCAAGGGAGACTGGAGGCAGATGAAACAGATTCCCATTACAAATTTGAACAGATGTTTAGGCTAAAAATATCTAACTTGGTTGATAAGCCTGTAGATACAGGACAAGATATGAAAAGTCCAAATTCTGATGGCCATTACCCAGCTGAGAGTTTGGAAGGGTCACAACTGTTTGATGCTGTAGATGTCAGTGTTCACCTTCCAAATAACACGCTAGGAGTGACATTCAATGAAACATTAAAACCAGAAATGGATGATACCTTGACTGAAGATCTGGACGGTACAGTAGTGGATGAAAATGTTGCATTGAATAGTAGTCTCTCACTGCATTACAGTCAAGTACTATGTAAGTTTCATGACCTTGATGTCTTTCCTGGCAAATAGTTTACCTACTAGAAATATGTACCTACTTTCCATGTTATTAAAGTATATTTTTCCAAATGTATTTTCATGTATAACGGTTCTCTATTGTAATATTTTATTTATTCTTTTTCTTTATTTTAACAGTGGATAGTGAGGATATGGATCTGGTGGATATATTGAAAGATATGGATGAGAAACCCATTGAAGATGATAGTGTGATGGGAACTCCCGTTGATGTTGATAAAAGTGGTGATCCTTTATCTGATGATGATGCTGAATATTCACAAATATTTGATGAAGACACCATTTTAATAGATCCACATGAAAAGTATGCAACTTATTTTTCTTAGATTCATTTTGTGTATAAAGTTCATGGAAACTAATATTGTATCATTTATTTTCAGCAAAGCTGTTGAAGATATATCGCCTACATGGAATGATTCGTTTTGGGACAATGCAAATATAACCCAGTTGGACGGAACTTGCGACGATGATCGTATGTACAGCCTTTATTCATAAATTTATTACACAACAAAGATCCTGGTATTAAAAATAATCATCTCAATTGCAGATGTTAAAAAAGTCAGGAAAAGAAAGATGAGACCACTGAAATTAGGATTATCGAGACCTCGAAAGAGGAACACGCCACTGATTAAACCTGAACCAAAATCTGAATTAGACTTAAGTATACCTGATGAAATAAATGCTTCAAGAGAAACTATAGATAGTATTTCAAGTTTACATTTGAAGAAAGTAATTAAGAAAGAAGCTAAAAGTATTTTAGTAACGGAAAAGATTGAGCAGGTCAGTAATGCGTCGATAACTGAGCTTGTCAATAAAGCTTCCCTAAAATATGATGATACCAAAAGTGGCCCTTCTCAAAGTTACGATTTACGCAACAAATACGAACCGGTAGCTGGCCCTTCGAGGCAAAACATTGTTAAGACTGAAATTAGTACCAAATGTGATAAAACAAGTGATATATTAGAGGAGAGTATCGAATCTTCTCCTGAAAGCAATCATTTAGGGTTTGTAAGTTTTTATAATAAATCGAAAATATTTGATACATCAATAGACGATCAAAATCATGCAACAAAAGTTGAGAAAGAATTTGTACTGAAAGATAGTGATACAAAATCGAGACATAACATTGCTGATAATGATGATGACGAAGAAGACATGAAATTATATTATAGTGAGACTCCTCAGGTTGCTCAAACAAAACCTGACCCATTTCCATCTAGATTCAATGTTAATATTTGGACACCGAAATTCCGTCCACCGTCTTCTGGATATATCACTTCTACACTTGAGAAGTACAATTTACCAACAGTGCAGAATATTCAACCATACTATTCTAATTACAAGGATGTTGGTGATAAAGTTGAAATCGGTCAAATGGTTATAAAACTTCAAAGTAAGCTTGCACAAGACCAAAAGCCCTTTGAAAAGGTACTGGATACAATAAGTATAGAAGAATGGCGGCAATTATTATTCTTACAGAACCACGAATTATCCAATGATATCGCAAAGCCAGAGAACTTAAAGGCAGTACTAGCTGGAAATAGGCAATGTATTTTAGAACCTATCAGAAAACCACCAACCACAAAGGAAGTTATGAAGTGGTTGGATAATAGAGCTATCCAAGAAAATGATCGAAAACTGACGGATGCTAAGAATACTACTATATGTAGAGATGAAATATCAACAAATATTGATGAATTAGACAATTCGCAAGCAATTGGATTGAATGAAATAAATAACAGCATAAGTTTAGAAAGTGATGTAAAGGCAAGTACTTATTACTAGAGGTATTATTATTATAACAAGGCATTGTGAGAAGTAATTACCTACACATTATCTACATAATGTGTTTTCTATTTACAGGATACAAATTCAGCAAACGTGAATGAAAGTCTTCATGTAACAATGCAATCAGATGGTTCATTCCTATGCTTTGGCAGTGGACAACAACAAACAGAAATCCCTGAATCACCAGGAACTCCCCTTGTTGAAGTAAGATACATTTTGTATATAGTTTCCGTCCGTAAAAAGACATTGGGCGACAGGGATGGCATGTGTGAATACGACTGTAGCCGTCGCAAACAAATCCCATCCATATCGCTCAGTGTCTTTACGGGACGGGAACTGTACCTCCTTGTTTAGTGTGTTAGGGATGCATTTACCAATAACAGTAGTTTTTCTCTCCAGCTGAATTACCTGACAATAATGATACTAGAATGTCACACAAAGATAAGAGGAGATCTCAATCCAGACCCACTCGTGGATCAAATAGAAGCGGTATTCATCACAGTAAAGAACGATTGTCCTGCAGAACATTTTCTTAAAAGAAACACAACCGAAATAATCGTTGTCGATGATACTAAAGGGCTCAAAATGTTTGATCGCTGTGTTTTTGACAGCGATATAGCTTACGTGAACAGCGAAATAGAATTAATAGAGAAAGTTATAGAATCGATCAGGCAACAAGATCCCGACATAATGTGCGGTTACGAAATAGAGATGAATTCGTGGGGGTATCTCTTAGAACGTGCGCAAGTTCTCGGGCTAGAGATTGTGATGGAAATATCTCGGATAACGGAGAAGTATCGTCAGAAGCGCTGGAGGAGTGAGACGAATGATTTCGAAGGTCGCGTCATAGGCCGGATTCTGTTCAACGTTTGGCGGCTGTTCCGTCATGAGCTGGCTCTGTCCAGCTACTCTTTCGAGAGCTGTATGTATGAGATCCTGAAGGAGAGAGTCCCGAAGTTCAGCTATTCTCAGCTGGCGTCGTGGTGGGGTGAGGAGTCCCGGGCGCTTCGTTGGCTGCCGGTGGAGCACTACCTGACCAGGATTTCGGGGACAGTCAGGATGCTGGAGAAACTTGATATTATAAGTAAGTAATAATTGCTCACAGTATTTTCTTTAAAATACCTTCACGTCAAAATTAATCTGAATGTCCATGTCCATAGAATGTACGGCTAATAAGGACTGGTGCGAGATTTTTTCAGAAAGCCTAGGCATAGCTGAGACAAGTCTTAGAGTAGTAGGAGGAGTAGTTATTTCTTTATTGTACTCACATGACGTTGTATACAGATAGCTTATCGTAGAAAAAACATGTATAAAGGCCAGCTTATCTCTAAAAAGAGATTTCTTCCAGCAAACCATGTTGGGCAGGAGACGGAGAAATTAGAGCTTAGAGCTGTTTATTAATCTTAAAAACCTAGACCTTACCCGATTTTCAGACGATGGACTTGGACAGACGAAGACGCGCCCGCTCAGTCGCCGCTCCGCGCTCGCTCCGCCGCCGCTAAGCCTCGCTCTCACCGCCTTGCACTGATTTGTGTCTTAACGCTCGTTAATAAGTCTTTTAATACATCGGACGGAGCGGGCGCGGCGCGGCGACGGAGCGGGCACGGCGCGGGTGCGATGAAAACCATCCGATGTAATAAGATACTTATTAATGAGCAATAAGACACAAATCGGTGCAAGGCGGTGAGAGCGCGGCTTAGCGGGCGCGGAGCGGCGACGGAGCGGGCGCGTCATCGTCTGTCCACGCCGTAACTCTGGATTGTCACCGGCAGACCGCACATCGGAGCTCGCTCGGCTGTTCGGCCTGCAGTGGTGGGAGGTGCTCTCCCGCGGTTCGCAGTTCCGAGTGGAGTCTCTGATGCTGCGGGCGGCGCGCCCACTCAACTTGGTCGCCTTGTCGCCCACCGTCAAGCAGAGGGCTGCTATGAAGGCGCCGGAGTGTCTGCCGCTCATATTCGAACCTGGTAACGCTTTATTCTTTATAGCAAAAGTGTAGATGGCGAGAAAGTTCCTGTAGCGTTATGGGCTCTACTCATGATGCAATCTGTCTCGCGATTTGTTGCTGCAACTTGTCTCTCTGTCTATCTTCCTGTTCTGTCCTTCTCTAGCAGTTGCAAGGCAACTTGCCTTCTATGAGTTGCAGCGACAGATTGCAAGCCAGGTCGCATCGTGAGTAGAGCCCATGCTTGCCGGGTTCTGTCGCAAGTTGGTGAGGGACAGAGCTATATAAACCGCTTATCTCTGTCCCTCACTTTACCACGAGAAAACCACAAAAGCCGTGTCGCGCTAATGGGATAAACTTTAAATAGGTCTGTACTTTGTATGACTTTCCAGTGACTACGAACGACTCCACTCCATAATTTGTATGGTGTTCCAGAATCTCGCTTCTACACGGACCCGGTGATAGTGCTGGACTTCCAGAGCCTGTACCCCTCGATGATGATCGCCTACAACTACTGCTTCTCTACTTGCATCGGCAGGGTTCAGAACATCACTGGGTAACTTACATACCTCTCCTCCTCTAAAACTCGAACCAAACCCTGCATGCCCTCATTGTGGTCTGGAGGAGACCAGACAGCACTTTTAGGGAGAATGCGTGATGTACTCAAACGTAAGACGGCGGACACTGGGGATGGATAACATTAGAGAGGATGACCTAGCAAACCTCAAACTGAGCGACATCCTAGAATTTATTAAAAGACCAGTTAGATTTGGGGAGGGAAATTGGCTGAATCAACAGTAACCAGCTCTCAAACACTGGGAATTGGGTGAAGTAGTCACAATAGAGGACCGATCACCCGCCTGTGTTCCAGAAAGAAGAACAATCTTGTTCAGAGTAGAATTTCAAAAAGGTGCGATATTTTTGGCGCTGAGTGTATATCCAGTGATTTTGTCTAGGAATCACTCGATATAGATGTCGATATCCGTATATCGAATGCGCGAGAATGATCTGATTAGTTATTCTGTGGTTATTCCAGCGAGTCAGCGTACGAGTTTGGCGCGTGGCGCCTGCGCATCCCGGCCAGCAAGCTGCGGGCGCTGGCGGGCGGCGGCGGCGGCGCGGGGCGAGGGGTGCACTGGTCGCCGGTGGGCGTGGGGTTCGTGCGGCCGGGCGTGAGGCGGGGGGTGCTGCCCGCGCTGCTGAGGAGGATACTCGCCGCGAGGCAGGTCAGTACGCCGCCGGTCAAACTTCAACATATCATTCATTTAACAAATTGATTAAATCAGCCTCAGCCAATCACGTCACGCTATTAAAATAGAGGCACGGGATTGGCCGAAACTGATTTAACCAACCTTTGTCTTAATCAGCGCTCAGAAAACCGGGCATTAGTGCAGACATTTGACAGTCGCAAAATGAAGTTTAATTGCAAAACAAACACAACGCAGCTATTTGAGTGGAAACCTGGCTGACAGGCAACAATCTTGGCCTGTTGTACTCAAATGGCGTTAAAACTCAAAGTCTGGTACAAGTAGCCCTTATTGGCGTATCCAGGTTTACATTTGGCACCGCATATGCTTTATATATTGTACACGACTCATTTACTATTTCAGGCTCAGTGAATGACGTTTTTGCTATAATTTTCTCTTTATCACTAGCTAAAAATGCCTAACGATTTTTTTTTGTTTCCATCAGGCCGTCAAGAAGGGTATGGCGCTGCAAACGGACGAAGCTGTCAAGAAGGCTATGCACTCCAGACAGTTGGGTGAGTTCAAAATATTTGAACACGCCACTACACATAACCTATTATTTATTATTTATTACGAGCCTACTATGTCCAGTGGCAGTGGCTGGGCAAAGGCATCTCTCCCCCTCTTGCACTCTATCCGATCCTGAGCGGTCTCCCTCCAGTCCTTGTCCCCCAATTCATCACTCCATCTCTTCAACCTATATTCTCAAGACATGGTATATAGTTAGATATTGAACCTACTTTTATAATGGCAACTCTTTGTGTTTACTTAGTCTATGCTAGAGTCTCGTGCCTGCTTTCTTGGTGGCGAAAGATGGAGTTCGCTAAAGTTTGTGTAAATATGCAATCCCAAAATAAAGGCATCAGACTGTAAGTGTATTATTCATATTAACATGGTAGCAGAGCGTGGTTGCGTTGCAGGTTCGAATGAGGTAGAGAAACTCAGTAATTTGTTCACAAAATAGTTTTTTACGCAAACAAATGCGTGATTCTTCTCTAAGGCTTGATAGTCTCCAGGATCCACTTCATATATTTTCTGAGGTCAACGTAGAGACTCGGCACGCCATCCTCGCATTTCTTGTGGTGAAGCGAACTTACTCCAATCTGCGCAATAGAGGACTGACGTTGGAAACTTATAGTAAGACAAGAAGAGTACGCATTTATGTAGCAGAAAGAACACATTAGACTACGGTTTCAGGAAGCTTATGTCCTAGTTTTTCCTACAGATGTTCGTCAACTCTACGTTTTAGCAATCACAAACGAGTTGTGGTCTTGTTTCTCGTCAGGCTATGTTTAAACAAATACATGAGTTTACTTGTCTCTCGAACAAAGCATCTTAGCCCACCTGATAAGTGATTAGGTTTCCGTCATAATACGCTAGGGTCATCATTGGGCTGCCAGCACTGAAGTTGCAAGTATTCTCGCTTTCGAGATAAAACTGTGGATCCGGGTCTACCACGCCGGCACATATCTTGTTCTCCGTCGGATTTTGGTCAGAATTATATCTGTGAAATGAGATTTATTTCGTCTCTATATGGTATCTATGTAATATATCATGATGATACATGTTTTTTTTTTTTTTTTTTAACAAAAATCCACACATGTAATCTTAAAAAATAATCTTAAAATGAGGCCAATTAAGGATTTCATTATGTAAACAACCTATGCAATCGAAAAGAAGAAATAGAAGTAAAAATAACCAAACAAACCGCATGAGTGCCTTACTTATGTCAGGTGTGTCCCGTGTGTGTAGGTTGTGTGCTTGTAATGTGGTGTTGTATACTTGTAAATAAATAATTGAGAAAGTAAATTGTGTGCTTGCGTGTGTGTGCGTGGGGGAGGGGAGGAGGGGGGGGATGCTAAGTACAGTCATAAATTGTAGGTTTATGGAGCTGAAACCAAAAACTAATATGCGACGCACCCAATGAGATACCTACTAGGAAATCAAGTGGCCGTGCAGTAAGGTAAGGTTGACATGGTGCTACTTTTTGCTGTAATTAGAAAATAAAAATTAAAAAAATTAAATGTAGGTAATGGTTAGGGAGGCGAATAGGGGAATTTTCGGTAATACTCGAGCGTGGCAGTTTAAGATATGAGAGATACTTTAGACCTAATAGAACAACCTTGTAAAGTATTTAGCTCTATATGTAGTGACGCGATAACAATAGATGTTCAAATATTACGCATAACATTCTTAAATTGGAAAGGTGTATACATTGGACCCTATATGGTTGGATAGAATGACTTTGATATATTAAGTAGTGAATCTATTAGCCATTTGTTCAAAACTTCCTACTTGAGATCTTACCACTCCTGTCCTGTCTCACTTACTCAACAAACTTAAGTCTGTTCAAACTTCAAACTCGTCATCGGTCACAGTATTAGGTGTGGATTCAAATACAAATCAAGTAACCGGGTTTCTTCTTGAGAGCTCCGTGGTCTAGTGGGTTTCACGTTTGCTTCTCACGCAGGAGATGCAGGTTCAAATCCCGGAGCTGACCAATGAGATAATTAATTTGTCTTAAGTACATTATCGGACGTTCCGTGTTCCGAATGGCACGTTAAGCTGAAGGTCCTGGCTACTATCACTACTTAGTAGTATTTAACCCAGAGACTATACAGGGTGTCCCGTTATGAGTGGACAAAACGATAATCGGTGAAGGGTTGGACTATCCTCTATCCGAAAAACAAAAAATAGGTTTAGTAAAAGTGTCATGGTTTTCGAGATATTTGAGATCAAAGGGTTTTCTTTAAATTTTAGGCTTTTCATATTACTTTTTCGGGTGAAATCTACAAATGAAAGATTTCGTTGAAAAAAAAAATTGTGAATATTTCTGACTTTACGTGCTACAAGATGTAAATCATAGTTTTTAAAATTTCTCATGGGATTAGAATAAATAAAATAATCTTATTAGGAATTTTCAACCCCACGAAAAATCATTTGAGTTTTGGAGCATCATGGTTGAAAAAAATGATATGACAACCTGACTGCCCATGATGTTAAAAAGTTTCAAATGTTGTGCAGAATAAGAAAAAAAAAAATGAAAAAAAAAACTTCATAAACAAAAAACTTATTGCTATTTTAACAGCGTAATTTGAAAAAATAATGTTACATTTTTGTCTTCCCCTGATTTTCAACATTTAATCTATTGTTAATAGCTTGATAACATTTCAAGGTTTTTTTATGGAGTTTTGACAGCTAGATTGTTAACAAGTTATTAACTACAGATTAAATGTGTTAGATATTAAAAATGAATAAATTAAACATGTTTTTTTTAAGTTAACTGCTTTTTATTCATGAGTTCATGACACAGATTTTCTTACTCAAAATAAACGGTACATTTTTTTTACAAAAATTGCTCAAAATGACCGCCGCCAGCCTTTATGCACGCCCTACACCTTTTTATGAAAGATTGCTTAAGATGACGTGTGTAGCGACGCTCACGTATTGTCGTGGTGGATTGTTGGATTTTTCTTTTTAGCTCTCGTAAGTTTCCGATTGGGCTCTTGTAGACCAACTCTTTTAAACATCCCCAAAAGAATAAATCCAGGGGATTCAAATCGGGTGATCTTGGTGGCCACAATATGGTTCCAAGTCTTCTGGGTACGTTTCATTCAAGTGAGCTCTCACTTGAATGGCATAATGTGCAGGACAACCATCGTGTTGCAGCCACATTGTTCTCTGAATGTCGAGTACTTCTTCCAAGAGGCCGGGAAGGTTGTTTTGCAAAAAATGCAGGTAGTCATTCCCACTTAAGGTTTCTGGCAGCTCAAACGGTCCAATAATTTCTCCGTTTAAAATCCCTGTCCATAAGTTCACCTTGAATCCGTATTGAGAGCGATCTTCTTTCTTGTTGTGTGGATTCATCAACTGCCAGCTATGGAGATTGTGCATGTTCATAAATTCGTCATCTTAAGCAATCTTTCATAAAAAGGTGTAGGGCGTGCATAAGGGCTGGCGGCGGTCATTTTGAGCAACTTTTGTAAAAAAAATGTACCGTTTATTTTGAGTAAGAAAATCTGTGTCATGAACTCATGAATAAAAAGCAGTTAACTTAAAAAAACATGTTTAATTTATTCATTTTTAATATCTAACACATTTAATCTGTAGTTAATAACTTGTTAACAATCTAGCTGTCAAAACTCCATAAAAAAACATTGAAATGTTATCAAGCTATTAACAATAGATTAAATGTTGAAAATCAGGGGAAGACAAAAATGTAACATTATTTTTTCAAATTACGCTGTTAAAATAGCAATAAGTTTTTTGTTTATGAAGTTTTTTTTTTTTCATTTTTTTTTTGCTTATTCTGCACAACATTTGAAACTTTTTAACATCATGGGCAGTCAGGTTGTCATATCATTTTTTTCAACCATGATGCTCCAAAACTCAAATGATTTTTCGTGGGGTTGAAAATTCCTAATAAGATTATTTTATTTATTCTAATCCCATGAGAAATTTTAAAAACTATGATTTACATCTTGTAGCACGTAAAGTCAGAAATATTCTCAATTTTTTTTTTCAACGAAATCTCTCATTTGTAGATTTCACCCGAAAAAGTAATATGAAAAGCCTAAAATTTAAAGAAAACCCTTTGATCTCAAATATCTCGAAAACCATGACACTTTTACTAAACCTATTTTTTGTTTTTCGGATAGAGGATAGTCCAACCCTTCACCGATTACCGTTTGGTCCACTCATAACGGGACACCCTGTATATCCAACTGACTGCGCCTGCGGGGGAATGCGGCTCGCCAAACGTTTGTTGTATTCAACAAACGTTCGCATACGCAACCTATGTACGATGACGGGCCGCCAAACAGTTTCGCAGCGGCTGACCAATCACTGCTCTCTTACCTCGTCCCCCGCCCCGCCCGTAAATTGGTGAGTTGTGTTTCAAAGGAAAATGTATCTATGCTCTCTCCACTGGATAAGTGCTCCCTGATTTAACCCCTCTACCAACCCGCACTGAGTCAGCATGCAGCATGGTGGAGTATGTATGGAGTGGAGTATGTGGAGTATGTATGGCTCAATCTTACTTGTATCGGGTAAAGGCCTGTGCCCCTCGGAGGGGACATTAATGGGCTGCTTACATAACGGGTTGCTTATTACCGTTGATACGCGTCAGTGCAGTTGACTGCCTGCAGTAACGGCACCGTGATCCTGTTTAGAGCAGATTCGTTTAGACCGCTCTTCTGCCAGCCTACTATGCGCCCGGTGTATTCTCCATTCGTGATGTCCTGTTTCCTTTGTACCGCCTTCAGAGGCAAGCAGATAGGCCGAGTGTACGTATCTGGATTGAAAAAATTGGTTGTCTGTAATGTCGGTTTACGGACGATGCAATTTATGTGATAACGACTGTGCGTCACATGCGTTGCGTCACAAGCTGAACGCCTAGGCCGATCGTGCCTCTCTATCGCTTGTTCCGCGCTCTCGCTTGCACGCTCGACTCAGGCGGAACGTGACAATGAGTCATGCTTTCGTGCGTGCAGCCGGCGTTCATCGACTTACAAGACGTTATCACGTCAAAAAGTTTGTAAGTGATATTCTATGCTATCATATCTGAAACCCATTCTTGTTGTTGGCTAAGGGCCCAATTTGCTAGAAAACGCCTGTCAATTACTCCGAAGGGCCTAATTTGGCAGTCAGTCTACAAACAAAATTGAAGCGATTCTACAGATGATGTGTCTCAATTTTGAATACTCCAATCTCATTCAGATACCTTTATGGTATAGCTTACCATCATCAAACTTAACGGGGTCCTTCAGCCTCAGAAGTGCGATGTCATTATTGGTCAGCGACATCTCTCTATCAATCGAGTAGTCAGGGTGGAGGGTAGTCTGCTCCACGCTGTGATTCTCGCGCCATTCTGCGCTCCGTCCTGTCTCGTTGTACACTCCCAGAATGACTCCAGTCACGTTGTGAGCCATAACGCAGGTGGCTGCTGTTAATACGTAGCGGGCACTGATTACTGTCCCGGTACATTCGGAGATGACACCTTCCGCTAGAAAAGATTCAATGTTACTGTCCAGTCCAATATGATGGTAGACGAAGAGCCTGTAAGCTGCTTTAAAATAAGAAAGGCATAGATCTGGCAAGATGTCAGTTCAAAGCTAACCATTACTTCAGAGACGACGGCCTCACGTTAGTGTGTGGGCGACCGTAGTTACGACGCGTGTGAATGAGACAGCAATGGTAGTATGCACTTACCGTGCCACGCTAACTCACATCTAAATACTTCGTGAACCATTTGTTGCTATTTTTGACCCCCCTCCCCAAGTCCCACCCCTGCTTGACCATTTTAGCATAGTCAACACTGGTATTTGTACGGCGTCGTATTTTAAAGAACCCCCTCCCCCCCTAAAATGGTCACGTCATGGGTTCGTTCCCTAACTATGCTCGATGTCTCGCCCACACAAAACGCACACGCCACTTCCTCTGCAGATTATGGTCGATTTCGAACCTTTAAAGATATACTCCAAGACATACTTTACATTTATACCCTAACTTTCCTTATCAAGGACAATCTTCACGTCTTCACAAAATAAAAGGCCCGTTTTGACAGTTCACGCCCAAGTTTTAACCCCTAATGCGTAGGTAATAAAAGCCAACTGTTGCGTACAAGCAAAGCGTACAAGTTGCACCTAGGAAAACCGCTTCTATTACCTACGCGTTAGGGGTTAAAACTTCATGGGCGTGAACTGTCAAAACGGGCCTTTTATATAGTGAAGACTTTAGTATCTACTTTGAACTCACCATTTGCAATCCTGATCAGAGCCATCCACGGCAGCAGTTTCCTAGCCCGTGAGGGGTATACCGGTATAAGTCTTCCATATCCGCCGCAAATTTCCTCTACCGGTAACAGGACCCAGTTGGGGTGACCTTCCAACTGGTCATGGAATACTACCGGGGCGACCGTAGTGTACTTTTCGTTATTTATGCGATGATTCAATATATCTGCAATTCTGTCTGATGAAGAGACAACTTTAGTATTAAATGACATGTGACAAACCAAATTTGTAAGAATGTCATAGCAGGCATTTTATTTAGTAAATTCATGGTACAAAAACTACAAAAAAAATACATTTTCGAATCAGTACGTAATACAGAAAAGGTTGTAGTATAATTTGGAAACTGCCAAACATATTTTTGTGTACATGTATTTGTGTACTGATTATACCTTTTCTAACACGTATAGTAATCTTATATTCTATTTATAATCCTGTATGTTACATGTTATCAGTCTGTCTGTCTGTACGCACCTTACTGGTTAATATAACAAATCAAGTAATTACATTAGTACTTACTAGTAGGGTTCACGCTATTTATTATGACCACAAAAATACATAATATAGCTAATTTCTCAAACATTCTTTTGCTCTCTCAATAAATACACAAGTGAACCTTCTGAAGTTCTTCTGTCATTTATTTAAATACATGCAGGGTTTTTCCTCGTCCGACTGGTCTTAAAAACGAGTTGTGTCATACTTGTATCTTGTGAGATATCGGTACCAACAAATATAATATCTGTAATGTAGGGAGATCAAGAAACTGCATTGACCTTCGAGGTCCTGCGAGGTTCCTGACCAACGCCACACACTCACATCAATCGCACAATTACATATTGCAAGACGATAAACACATAACATAACATAGCGTCACGCCTTTTCCCATACCGGCTGGCAGAGGCACAAGTCTAAATCTATCTCCAACACCCGAGTAAATGCCTCCTCTTCATTACGCCATTTATCAAGTCTAAGTAATGTAATGTTTTTCAGGTTTAAAGCTGATCGCCAACGTTACCTACGGGTACACGGCAGCGAACTTCAGCGGGCGTATGCCCTGCGTGGAAGTGGGAGACAGCGTGGTGGCGAAGGGACGGGAGACCTTGGAGAGAGCCATCCGGCTGGTGCAGGCCAATAAGGAGTGGAATGTCAAGGTAATAAGGATCATAATTTCCTGCTAATGCGGACGCTTAAAAGACCTAGAAAAGAAATCAGTCCTGCAGACTAGACCTACAACTCAAAGTTTGGCTGACCCTCAAAGTCATGATGCAACTGTTAATGCCAATGACTTTAAAGTGGACACTTTATTTGAGCAGCAGTCAAAGCATTTAGCTACTTTATAGTACAATAAATGTAGCACATTAATGTCCCCACCGAGCGGCACGGGCCTTTACTTGGAAACTAACTAGGAAGATTGATTGAGCCATACTGCACCACTCTGGCTTAGTACGGGTTGAAGGCGGGGTGTCGGTCTAGTGGCTAACCAACCCGAACTGTCAGAAGTTGTCAACAGAGACTATATCCAATTGATTTGTATTCAAAAAGCGTTCGCATACGCAACCTATGTACGATGACGGGCCGCCAGACAATTTCGCAGCGGCTGACCAATCACAGCTCTCTTACCTCGTCCCCCGCCGCCCGTAAATTGGTGAGTTGTGTTTCAAAGGAAAATGTATCTATGCGCTCTCCACTGGATAAGTGCTCCCTGGTTGTCAAGCTGCCCTATAGGGCCTGTGACACAGCTTTACGACTAAGCAATAGTAGCCTGGACCTACAGCTTAACGTGTCGTCCGAAACACGACACATCTAGAGTAGTCTATATAATATGAATACGCAGGTGGTATACGGCGACACGGACTCGCTGTTCGTGCTGGTCCCGGGCGGCACGCGCGCGCGCGCCTGGCAGCTCGGACGAGAGATCGCTGATGCGGTCACAGCTGACAACCCCGCGCCCGTCACGCTCAACTTGGAGAAGGTACGTGTGTATACTTTTTCAAGAATTATGAACATTGACTGTAAATGTTGTGCATGTCTGTAAAAGTAATTTGTCATTGAATATTTCGATTGAGTGTAAAAATATGTATTCTGTTGACGTGTCTAATAATAAATAAATAAATAAATAAATAAATAAAACATTAAATGATGGCAACATTTGAAGACTACTGCGTTTTTTCTTTGATGTCATATTATATTTGGTTTGTCAATCAAAACACGCAGTGGTGCCCTAATATGTCACATATGTTGCCATAATTTTTTGTCTAGCATTTCTTGACAAACTATACCACCACTTGCTGTTTTAGAGAACACTGGTAGCCCATAGAGATCTTCCACACGAGCAGCATGCGTTTCGACACAAGACTTCGACGTGTCGACACTTTTCGAGGTTGCCGCGGGCTGCGTCTGGCACATATTTTTACACACTTCACTGAAAATCTGTTTTTTTTTTTGTGTTGATTTGTTGCTCATTAACACTACTCGGGAGACCGCGATGTTTAAACCGAACAGCCTCTATACTCTATCAAACGAAACGTTTTGCAGTGGGATTGGTCCCAGACATCTCAAACCGAGCGAACACAGACAGAATAGAATAGAATACCATTGTTTTTTTCAGTATGACAATGTCAGTCTTCGTCCACATTGCAGGTGTACCAACCCTGCATACTGCAGACCAAGAAGCGCTATGTGGGCTTCATGTACGACTCGCCTGGGCGACAGGAGCCGGTGTACGAGGCCAAGGGCATCGAGACTGTGCGGAGGGACGGCTGCCCCGCACAGGTCCAGGTATGTGAAGGTGGATTACACTTGTAACAATAGTACACCTCGGACACTCCATAGAACGCTCGTAAAATAATCACCTATTACTATTACATAACCAAATGATGTATGTATACGTGCAAATGTGTGCGTAAACTTTGCTAGGGCTGGTGGCGTGGCCAATGCAGCGATATTAAGTATACGCGTCGTCACTCGTCAGGCGTTCAGCTCTGTCTATTGATCCTTTAACCAATCCTTTGACGCCAGGGTTGGGGTGCGGTATCTGAATCAGCGCGGGGAAGGGAGTGGCCGTTCTGTACGGAGTACTATTATCTCTTCTGTGACAATAGTAAATAGAAAGTAAGTACCGGCAGTGGCAGGCCGAGTCGTCGTTGGTGATTCTGGCGCTAGCGAGAATGGTCAAGATATCGATTTTGAGATACCGAAATCTCTATCAAAAACAAGAAAAAGCTATTCTTATGACTAGCCTTTCGTTCGACCAACCGGGATATCTCGACCCGTTTTCCATCGAAATAAATATAAATCGAGATCGTTTTCGATGGATTTAAGACGGTATCAAAACCGATATCTCGACTGGGGAGATGATCTCGATAGCGCGAGAATCGGGGGCCTGGTTTTTGCCGCACTGGGCAGAAGCGGCATAGGACACGGAGGAGTGGTCTGACATAGGGGAGGTCATGCCCACCAGTGGGACACTATCCAGGCTAAATAAAAAAATAATGATAGCCCATTAATGTGTCCACCGAGGGGAACAGGCTTTTACCTGGATGCGAGTAAGATTGAGCCTTACTCCACCACGCTGGCTCAGTGCGGGTTGGTGGAGAGGTTGTTACGACTGCTACAGAGAGTACTACCAAGTAGCAATAGTAGCTTGGACCTACAGCTTAACAATCAATTGCATAAAAAAAAATACGCGTGTAGCACCGTACACGTGTTAGAAGTAAAACTTCTGTAGCTAGATCATTAAGTGGTTCCTATACTATACACCTATACCTACCTATACTAAAAGAGATTTAAATTTCCAATTTTGAGATCCAATCTCTGCTTCAAGTTACTTAACTTACTTTAAGTTTCAGACGTCCGATTATTTGAAATTATTTTATACTTGTACTTACTTTTAATACGTCATGTCATTTATTTCCCACCATTCCTTATCTACAATTTGTCGCGCTCGTGGTGATATACTTAACACATTCAATAGTGTCACTACTATTTGCATCTCGCTCAGATTATATACCATCACAGAAGAGATAATAGTACTCCGTATACCATTCTCGCTCAAATGTATGCATTGCTTTGCTTGTTTTCAACCGACTTCAAAAAAAGGAGGAGGTTCTCAATTCGACCCATATGTTTGTTTGTTTGTTTTTTTTTTTTTTCCTATGTTTGTTACGCGATACCTAACTCCGCCAATCTTTTTTCGGCGTATAGGTAATACCTCAAGGGTGGTCCCATTGACACCAGGTCAGGATCTGATGATGGGATCCTGGAGAAATCGAGAGAACTCTTCAAATATTATAGGCAGACCTATAGTGATTTTTGTGTTTTTCATAATAACTCGTGCAACTGCACATAGCATAATATTGTGATGCGGAACTGCTGATGAAGACCACATATGGCCACCAGATTTGCTCAATACTATGTACAAATACAATGCGTGGCTGACGGGCAGGCAACGCATAGCCTAAACCGGTGGACCTAGAGCCATGAAACTTTGTACAGGGGTTCCTTAGTCGCGTGGGGTAGCACTGATATAGGATTTGACAAAATTAATTCCCCAAGGGGGGGGGGGATAAGGGGTTACAGTTAGTATTAAACTCAATCTAATCAAATAGGGTTTGTGGAAGTCGGTTTTTTCTAAAGTTTACTTTTTGTTTCAATTATAGAAATCCATATCGACCCGTGTGACATTGATGAAACTCTTTTCTTACAAACTGTATGGATCGCATCGCACAGCTGTCAAACATAAGTTCCGGTTCCAACAAAGAGGTTGAACGAAGTAGTTTGAGTCATGCTAGTTGGTTTTGTTGTTTGTCCCAGCCAGCGGCGGCGGCGGCGGCGGCGCCATCTTGGCCATACCGGAAATCAAGAACTCGTGGAAGAATGCTTAAAATAATTTTTATTTGTTAACGTTCCATCAGGTTTTTCTCTCACTAATTAACATTCTTTATTGTACGAATGTATTATTATCTTATCTGATTAGTTAAAAACCGTATTGAAAATAGTTGCGGTTTTAAAAGTCTTCAGCCGACCCTGACGTCACCGATTCCAATTTCCGTTACATTTCTTAGCCACTCGTGATAGCACCCGGCTACTAGCAATTGAAAAGCAAATATATGAATAACCCACAGTTGAGAGGTTAAATAAATTTTACCCCCGTGCCCTAAGAAGTTTTACTTCAAAAAGTACTGTTGGACAAAGCAGTTGGACAACAGGTCGAAAGTGGGTTGGAAAACATCAAGGCGTTCGTTCGTTTGAATGTACCGTAAGGCGCCCATTTAGAGATTCTCCAATTTAGTAATCCCGTAACAAAAGAAACTTTTACATTCATATTATATTTATTTATTATCAAAAAGTATTTGTGCCATTACAGCTAACCAAAGCGACACAAACATTATATTTAATTACATATTACAATAATTAATAATAATAATCATTCAAATAATACAATTCTATTTCATTGTAGATTATTAGGGACACAGACATTAAAGTAATTTTTTTTTTTTTTTTTTTTCGTTTTTTCAGGAAACATACAGTCGTACACAAATATTAAAATTGGAAAATTTTAAGTACTAATAGACCTAAAGCTCCATATTTTATAAATACAGTTTTACAAAGGTCTTAAGCGGCACTACTTCATACAGACTGTGGAAAAGAAAATACAAGGAAATACAAAATTTGGAAGAGAATTTAGAACTTAAAATTACAAATTAAGAATCGTTACGACTACTACAACTATTAACTAATAACAATTTTCTAATATTATTTTTAAATTGATAAATAGAGTCTGAGAAAATATCGACATCGGACAAATGCGTATTATAAAAGGTACAAGAACGCCTCATGAAAGAGTTACGAGCATAGCTCGTGTTGCACTTGGGGATGTGAATAAAACCGGCCAAGTGCGAGTCGGACTCGCGCACGAAGGGTTCCGTACCATTATCTATATAATTGGAACAAAAAGTAAACTTTAGAAAAAACCGACTTCCACAAACCCTATTTGATTAGATTGAGTTTAATACAAACTGTAACCCCTTATCCCCCCCCCCAGGGGAATTAATTTTGTCAAATCCCATATCAGTGCTACCCCACGCTACTAAGGAACCCCTGTACAAAGTTTCATGGCTCTAGGTCCATCGGTTTAGGCTATGCGTTGCCTGCCCGTCAGCCACGCATTGTATTTGTACCTAGTATTGAGCAGATTCAGACACCTTGTCTTGGACCAGTGAGGTGATATGTGGTCTTCTTCAGCAGTTCCGCATCACAATATTATGCTTACCATGTGCATTTGCACGAGTTATTATGAAAAACACAAAAATCACTATAAGTCTAATCGGTCTAATTTTCCAAATCGGTCCATCCGTTTAGGCGCTATCGAGGCACATACATAAAAAATAAAATAAAAAAAAACAAACATCCGGACGAATTGACGACGAAAAACACGTTAATTGTATGGGAGCCCCCTTTATATTAAATTTATTTTGTTTTTAGTATTTGTTGTTATAGCGGGAACAGAAATACGTCATCTGTGAAAATATCAACTGTCTAGCTACCACGGTTCATGAGATACGGCCTGGTGACAGACAGACGGACGGACGGATATCTTGAGATTTTAAGGTACTTTCCCTCCAGGGCCCATTCGTTTGTTCCACCCTGTATATGTGTGATCTGTAACTGTATTTTTCATGAAATACCCAAAAAGTTTTGTTCAAATTATCATCTTATGTCAGAATAACTTTGTAGCTAGTTGAAAAATAACATTTGAATTGATTCAAAGCTTGCCGCGCTTTTAGGGCCTTTAGTACCTACTAAACGCCGCCGTAAGCAGCACTGTCTACAACCTACTCCTACTGGAAAACGTGAGACACCCATCTACTAGCCGGTCAGAATATCTGTGCACCTCGCTGGAATGCGGCGCCTCTCCCGCTTCCCCTGTCACCTCTCCGCGCACTCCCCGGTGCGACAGTACGGTTAGCATCTTCGTTGCCGATACACGTCCCGATAATTTTGATATTTTCGCTTTGTTGGTGTTTTGTTTTTTATTTATTATTTATTGTTAAGTTTAGACTGTTTAATGTTGATGCGAGAGCATGGCCATGAAGTTGTGCGTCTGCCACCTTATCATTGTGACCTAAACCCTATCGAATATATATGGAACTTGGTAAAGCAAAGGGTGGCAGATAAAAACATTGACCAATCGGAAAAGAAAATAGAACAACTTACAAAAGATGCGATTAAGTCAATTACGCCAGCTGACTGGAAAAAAGAAGTGAATCACGTGGAGAGACTACAGCGAGAATACTGGGAAAAGGATCATCTAGCAGACGACAACATCACACATTTTTTAATACCACTAGGGGAAGACAGTTCGGAGAGTTCAGAAAGTGAGAGTGAGGAAGATACAATGTCAGGCATTGAGTCAATAATTTATAGTGACTGAGTTTAATACAAAATGTTTTTGTAATCAAAATTATTGTTTTTTAATAACAAACCCTTCATCAATGATAAATTGATTTGAATAGGTTAGTACTTCTTTTTTACCTCCACATTTCTCGAAATAACTTTTTTTCACACCGTACCCAGACCGCCGATATGACGTCACGAGGTCAGGTGCACAGATATTGTGACCGGGTAGTACAATTTCCGTACA
>CAUOQF010000400.1:0-16068 GCA_963457715.1 Argyresthia albistria | reverse complement strand
AACGGTTGCAAGCTCGTCAATAACATGAAGAAAAATATGTATGTATTGTAACAAACGTCAATAAGGCTGATATTGTATTTAGTTTGGTCAAGTAAAACTGATACGCGCCCTCCGACCGCGCCACCACCGTCATGCGGTGCTGTGTGAGTGTACTACACATAGAGACGTGTCACCTGTCGGCCCGGGCGGCGGCGAGGTGCGGCTCGTTGTCGGCGAGCACGCGCCGCAGCCGCGCCAGCAGCGCCGCCGCGCCGCACGCGCCCTCCGACCGCGCCACCACCGTCATGCGGTGCTCGCGCACGCACACCACGCAAAGCAGCGGGTACCTAGGGAATACACCACAACACTCAGCGAGACGCTCCAGTCTTTATTATCAAAGGCCTCTCTCCCCCTCCACTGCATTCGATCCTGAGCGGTCTCCCTGCTTGCTTGCTGCAGGGGCAATCTAGGATGAAAAAGTGAGTTAAGCTGGAGCCGCCTGCTGTGTGCGCTTGGAGTGTGTCAGTTTAAAACACTTTTGCACCCTAGATTGCCCCTGCAGCAGGAGTGTGAGTAGCCAGCATTAGAGACGCCCCAATCTTTATTGTTACGAGAACTATTTCCCACTGCTGGGCAAAGGGCTCTCTCCCCCACTTCCACTCTATCCGATCATGAGCGGTCTCCCTCCACTCCTTATCCCATAGACCCAACTCATCACTCCATCTTTTCCTGAATGGGCCACGCTTTCTCTTTGCAATTTCCGGGTTGCGTTGCGATCACAGAGTAATATAAGTAGTAGTCGCGATGCGTCATTTTGCATAAGCAGTTCCCGTCACGTATAAATATACTAGCGACAGGGATGGGATATGGGATGTGTTTGCGATGGCTGAAAATATTTTAACACATGCCATCCTTTTCGTTCAGTGGCTTTTTACGTGAAGGGAACTGTATGCAAAATATTGCAAAACGACGCATCGCAACGCAACCCAGAAATTGCAGTTTCGACGGGAACTGTAGGTATTACTTTGCTCTTTAACTGTAAATGTGAAACACCACAACGCACCAACGAGGCCTCACTCTTACAATGAAACTGAATCATTTGTATAATGTATTGTTTTGTGGGACAATACAGTAAGTAAATAAACTATATGCTTAAACTGATCCCAAACTATATCTGTATATCAACAATTGTGATCAAAGGACTTGGCCAAAAAGTCATAGTAAAAAAACCCAGAATCGCCAGCAAAGAAATGTATAATAATTGAAACAAAAAGTAAACTTTAGAAAAAACCGACTTCCACAAACCCTATTTGATTAGATTGAGTTTAATACAAACTGTAACCCCTTATCCCCCCCCCCCCCCTTCGGGGAATTAATTTTGTCAAATCCCATATCAGTGCTACCTCACGCTACTAAGGAACCTCT
The DNA here is from genome assembly GCA_963457715.1 of Argyresthia albistria. Taxonomy (NCBI): domain Eukaryota; kingdom Metazoa; phylum Arthropoda; class Insecta; order Lepidoptera; family Argyresthiidae; genus Argyresthia; species Argyresthia albistria. The sequence goes on along the minus strand of CAUOQF010000400.1, from coordinate 14,664 downwards.
GTACAAAGTTTCATGGCTCTAGGTCCACCGGTTTAGGCTATGCGTTGCCTGCCCGTCAGCCACGCATTGTATTTGTACCTAGTATCGAGCAGATTTGGTGGCCATATGTGGTCTTCATCAGCAGTTCCGCATCACAATATTATGCTTACCATGTGCATTTGCACGAGTTATTATGAAAGACATAAAAATCACTATAGGTCTGCCTATAATATTTGAAGAGTTCCCTCGATTTCTCCAGGATCCCATCATCAGATCCTGACCTGGTGTCAATGGGACCAATGGGAAGGTAAACCCTTTCAAACAAAAAAATATTTTTCCAAATTGGTCCATCCGTTTAGGCGCTATCGGGGTATAGACCTTCAACTGTTGTATACAGGGTGTAAAAGAAAGGTGTAGTCATATTTAAGGGGGTTGTTGGGGACATTATTCTGAGCAACTTTAACTAGGAGACCGATTTGATCAAAAGAAACTTTATTTTTCACTGCTCTATACAAATCAGCTGAACGCCCGGCCGGACCAAAACATATGGAGGAATAAAAAATAAAGTTGCTCTGATCAAATCGGTTTCATAGTAAAAGTTGCTCAGAATGGTCTCCCTAACAACCATCTAACTAAAATATCAATTTGTGTGAAACCTCCATGTGGTAATGTGGTACCGCTTAGCTTGGGTGTGAGTTTAAAATATTTTTTATTGTTTAATTAATCTAAAATATCTAGTATACCACGACGTTTTTGCAGTAACTTATTATATATTTTTGATGTACATATTATGCCTATAAAAACGAGATATATGAAATTCCTGGCGATTCTGGGTTCTTTGGCCAACTCCTTTACAGCAATTTAAAGTAGAATGACAATAGAGCAACATTTGCAGACTACTGCATGTTTTCCAAGTAAAACCATTTGATAAATAATAGGTCATTTATGTTTGGCAGTTTATGCCTTTAGGTCAAAAGGATCTATTACACTGCGCCCTAATCAGGGATGTTCGTTATTACACTAGACCTAATTAGGGCCTTACAAGTATCATAATGCTGCAGAGCGCACGAAATGGCGGTCAATTGAGGATGCATATGGCAGAGGGCGCATAAATGCTGAAGACGAAAAGATATCATAATATCAGCTTAACATAATATCATCATTTACCTCCGGCCTCCCACAGACTGCGCCACACGCCAGCCCTCTGCGGTGTCAACGGAGCAGCCCCAGAACAGTGCATATGTATTTATGAACTGCACTACCTCCGGGTCGCCTAGGGTTTGCCTATAAATTAAATACAAGGGTGTTAGATAGGAATGATGAGGTTAGGCTCTCATTTATTCAATTCAATTTCTTAAATAATGGCTTCCATCGATTTGATGATTCTGCCAATGTCACGTATCTGAGGTGGCACGGTAATTTATTAAGATTTTTTTGGTAAAATGAAAATATCAATATTTCCAGAACCTAGAACAAAAAAGACAAAACAATATATAAATAAATATTTAATAGTTTTAGATTAATTAGTCTACAACAAGAACACAACTACGGTTAGAGTTTGATGTTATTAACATTAATGAAGTTACACAAGATTTGGATAAATGGGGAATTGACATATGATAAAAGGGATTTGAAATTTGAAGGTCTGGGAATAAAAGGAGGAAAAAGATTGTACAAGGAAACTTTAAGATTAGAGCATTCAAAAAATATGTGGTCAACAGAGCCCTCTGCCAGACCACACTCACAAAGAGAGTTATCCCTGACCCTAATTTTAGCCAGGTGCACCGGAGTGCAGGAATGACCTAGACGAAGACGGCAAATGGTAGATGTGGTGCGTTTATCCGAAGCGCGGAATTTGAAGTACCAGGGTTTCAGAGGGATCGTATCCTGGATGTCTCCATAGAATCTGCCCTTGAGCTGACGGCTAACCTGCCAGGCATCGTTCCATGATTTAAATAGATGCGCTTTAGAGATAGAACATATATCTGAGCTGTAATTACGGAAATGTTCAGAGCCACCCAAAGCTACAGCATTCTTCGCACAGGAGTCTGCCTCCTCGTTTCCCGTAACACCCGCATGTCCGGGGATCCAAGCCAACACAATATATATAACATTAGGCAGTTGAGGCTCATCCTTCATCATAAACTTAATCCATCACCAACACATACTTACTGTTCTTTACAATGTCTGTCATGTCATCATCTAGTTTTCTGATAAAGAGAGATAATAAATAATAACCTGCAGAAATTCTGTGTCTCAGTCGCCCCTTCCGAGTGTAGATACACAACTAGAAATCGCAACTCATTCTTAGCATCATTTAGTGCTTGTGCATATGTCCCTTGGTAAAACACAGGATGTTGATTATACTTTGCTGTGTAGCTATTGATAAAACTCATTACATCACCCAACGGATCTGTTACCACTGAAATAGAAAATAAACGCATTAGGGCTTACGAAATGTATGCATTTGACATGTGAGGAGGAAAGTCAATAGAGCTGATGTACATTAACTTATTATGTTGCCCTGAAGTATGCTTGCCTGCCATAAGACTGGTATTAGTAGGTAGATATACTTTATATAATACTCTTCTTCTTATAATATTATAGTATCTGTGATTGAATCAAAGTTTTCGATTTTACTGAATCAGTTTTTGCAACACTAGAAGTATAGAGCATTAACTAAAAGTATAAACATTAAAAGTAAAAAAGAGTGAATCCAACTGTCATGTTAGTCTATCTGCTCCAAATACAGAGTATACATGATAAATTTTACTCACATCTCCTCTCATCAGTGCGAACAAAACTTAATAATAAGTTCAGTACAGACGAAACAGTATTATAGCACATTGACACTACTAGATTAACGACATATGAGAGAAGACCCCGTACCCCACCAGGGACTTCTGGGGGGTCTTCTGTGAACACTTGCTGTGCTATGTGGTCATGGACAACAGGGGGCGCACGGGCCTCTGTCGCGAACACGGAAGGGCGACCTTCGCGAATGTTCAACTGTTCCTGTATTGCTACCTGAAAAATGAATAGTTGTATAGTAAACCTATAAGTAGAAGCTAAAGGCATGTTGTGGAGGAAGAAGGAAAACGTCTAAACAGAAAGTGGAGTAATCCCAAACAGAATAACACTAAAATTTTATTTAGGTCAATATGGTACGAAGATGAAACAATAAAATAATTACCTCCAAATCCCATTGATGCCTCTGCAACACGTCTCGGCACACGGACATGTCTTCTATACCAGTGAGATCTTGGAATTGGAGAATTTTATCTGTTTGCTCGGTGGTCAAACCCATTGCATTGTCTTCGAGATCCATTGCGCTGGTTATAGTTATTTTAGTGGAATAAGAATTATAAACTATTTACAAAGATATACCTAATAACAATGATAATAATAACGCGATTAATTCCACTCTCAGTAACACACGGGGAATCGGAGGAATAGATTAATAAAAATAGTTTTGCAGAAGCACAGCACAAAATAATGCTTTTCTTTCACTCAACTCAATCGCTGACATCGCTGTCAGGACTCTGGCTGAAGGCTGTCAGCTTTCGAACATAGACAAATTAAATCATCTCATGTTTTTTGTTCAATCTTCTTCCGCTCTTGTCTATGGAGTTTTGCACATTATCAATACCGGAAGTTATAGGGGGTATTCGAAATAAACGGAAAAGGAAATGGGCAAGTCCAATAAGTCGGAAGTTACGTACGTATTGTTCTGAGGGAAGTTACCTCCCTCTGACAGATACGCGGTTATAAGTATACAGGGTGACTGCGGGGTCGTGTAGCAACAAAGTTACTTTAGATTCGCCTATTAGTTAGGAATGTTACGCTGTAGATGAGAGCTCACTAAGTCATCTTTTTTTACAAATAAGTCATTATTTATGACCTATTTTGGTTCAGGGTCAGTTGGTCACCCTACACACTCCACAAGGACAACTGTCTTTTGACTTTGTCATAAATTGTCTAAGGCCAGGGGATCTGTCAGTTGCTCGCTGCGCTTCGTAAGGGTTGGAGGCTTGGAGCTCAGCTAGTATGTGGATAACGGAAATGAAACTGTCTTGCGTTGGTTGCACTAAAACTAAAACACATAGGTATTATCCCTTTGGCACACCACACCAACGGACAGAAATCGTGACGAGAGACCGAGAGAGAGACTACACCACTGGCGCGGTGTCTCGCTCGCACATTGTTCCATATCCCTTTTGTTTATGTTGCTATAGTGGATCCAACATAGAATGATCTCTGACAGCTGTTAGTGTCAAAACACGCCTATGAAGTATCGTATTTTTCGACGGTTAAATGTATAGACAATGTATAACATACTTTATTGACAAATAGTGACGTGCTACACTTATCGTAAGACAAGTTATCGATCTTGACTCGGAACATATAATATAATTTTGAAGACATCGGCAGAACAAGAAAAATTATGGATGAAGATTGGGAGCGTGACGTACGATTCGACCAATCTACCCAGGAACTGATTATAAATCTACAAGACTGCTCCGGCGAGTCCGAATCAGACTTTGATGATGGTGATTTGGGCTGTGAATCGATTTAACAAGAATAAAAACAAGTTACAACATCCTTTTGTTTGATTTGCTTAAAACATTCAGAAACTTTAGTTAGAACATCGATAATTTGTATCGACACACAGATAAAATACCCTAAACTAAAGATACCGTATAGTCGAGCGGCCCATTCTGCCAATGGTGCAGTCAAGTGACTGTAGCTACGAGACACGCCCTTTCTGCTAACTTTAGTTTACGGTCAGCGTTCGCTCAAGGAACATGTCCAAGACAACGCAAGTTCAACAAATAATTGACGTGGTTTTATTACGAATTGCAAACAAGAAAGTTTTTTTAAATAATTTTATTACTTTTTCTTTTTCTTTTTCGGTGGTGGTGGTGGTGGTGGTGGTGGTGGTGGTGGTGCTTTCGGTTCCGGTTTGGGTTCCGGTTCTGGCGGTAGTGGCGGTACCGATGGATCTTCATCTGGGTCTTCGTATAAATATTCAGCCTGTGAAGAGTATGTTTTTATGGACCGTTAATAAGTAGGTTACCTTACAAATCCAATTCTGTTTGTTATAATAAGTAGGTACAAACATTGTTCGTTGGTCCGGTAGCCTGGGCCGCGTTGTGACCCAAGGGCTTTTCAGAAATTCGGACCGTCCGAAGAGCCCGAGTGCTACAGCGCGACACTGCGTTGTACAACACGGAGGTTTTCAGCACTCATAATGAAAATGCATCGTCTGAATCACCCGTGGGCCGTGGGTAAAACGCGTGCGATCCATGCACTATGCGTGACGTGATAGTGAAAGCGAAGTAGCGCACCAAGCGCGTGCGTGGTGCGACGCGAACGTTGCGCCCCACGAGCAATTTTGCGAAGATGAGCGCTGAAAAACCCCGTGTTGTACAACGCAGCGCCGCGCTGTAGCGCTCTGCCTTTTCGGGCGGTACGAATTTCTGAAAACCCGTGGGACACAACGCGGCCCAGCCCCGGTACTCGTCGGTCACAAATCACAATCACAAGGCTCCACCTGTTCGCGACTACTTTGACGTCGATAAACAAAAAAACTGAAGTGGTGGTCGCAATTCGCATACGAAGGATTCCGTGCCATCGTAGGTATAAATGACGCCAAACATCTTGAGCAAAATGTGACGTGGTGGGGGAAAGTTTGCGCATGTACACTTACGTGCCAAAAAAATGACGCACTTTAAATTCTCAAAACAAATCGTACCTACAGTATACGGCATGAATCTTAGTGCACAATACTATAGGTATACTTACTTAGTTCAATCGATAGAAAAAGAGAAAATATACTGTACCATTTGCATGAGGGACTGAGCGCTAACAGGTGCACAATAACTGTTTGAGACACGCGAAGTAGGTACATTTGCTGCGAACTATACAGATTTGATGGTCTGTGGATATGACTATCAAAATAAAACTGTAAATTATTTAGCGACATTTGTCGTCTTTATTGGTGTCTATTAACAAAGAATAATGATTTGACAAAAGACAAGATTTTTTATGGGATACCTACGATTGAAATTCCCTAAAATTACGTTTTTCCACGTACACCTATAAAACATAATAATATCTCCATCGATAGAAAGCTCATCATATACCATCTTTCTGGCTTGCCTTTTTAAAACTACGTTCGGACGTCGAGGCATTTTTTATCCGTGATTTCACTGCACGCAAGTGTGAACTCAAAGCGGGAAACGATGGTTGACTGATCTACCAATAGCGTGGCTAGGCGCGCTCGATGCGATGCTCCTTCCGCACGCCGCGCCCCGCACCCCATACCGTGGTGCGCAGTATCATATATCAGATGGTTTCTGCGCATGCAAGGTCATTTGTTCAAGTTGTTTGGCGTCTATTATACCTACAAGAAAAAGTACAAAAACACCTTTCCTGTGTGGGGACACCCTTATTTTTTATGTTTCGTGTACCTACCTAAAAGTACTACTTTTAGTTTAAAATTATTTTTTGCTGTAGTGTAAAGAGATATAGGTTAGGTACACAACTACCTATACATACATCTACATTCTGTAAATAAAACCTTCTACTTAGGTATTATTTATTTAATTAGGTCCACAAAACGGATTAAAATCAATAGAAACAATAGGACTTGCCCAGAATAAGGTTCTGGACTCTCCAACGCTTATTACGTTACGGTTCGTGAGATAAAGCCCGCTGATGATCGACAGACAGTCGGACGGTGAAGGCTTAGTATTATGGTCCCGTTTGGCACCCTTCGGTTACAGAGCCCTAAATACATTACATACCTACTTAGCTGATGATCACGATACCATTATAATTTCTTAATATTAGAAGAACATACCAACCTTTATTTCATAAAGTTCTGGCGCCAGACTGAATAAACTTTCAACAAAGTCTGCGTAGAAGACGTTTCCGTCGCCACGCACATTTGCATCTCGCATCAGTTCAAGAGTTTCCGCCTCGTTGAAGATGTCTGCGTAGCTAGTCACGATCCTTTTGAGCTCTTCCATATCCAGGAAATCGCGTTTTTCAGTATCAAAAGCCTGTTGAGTTACTACTTTTTACCGGGTGACATTTAATTAGCTGACCATATTTTGGGGAATGATACAATACAAATACATACATGCTATACAAATACAAATACATATAATTTATTTCGCAAAGCTTACATACTAATTACAGTAATTGATGGGGCATCCTTTTAAGTTTACCTATCCTTATGAACAACTTTCCCCTAGGAACATAAGATGGTCGCAAACGAAACAAATTTTTGGGTCTTCCCCACCGACTTCAATATATCGATGGTCTCCCCTAATGACTTGAAATCAGCTGATCGGGCAATGTACTGGGGGACAATATTTTTTTTCATTTGCGACTAACTATATGTTTCTTGGGGAAAGCGTTGTTCTTGTTCTAGATGAGTACTATCATTCCCTAAAATATGGTCAGCTAATTAAATGTCACTGAACCCTGTATTAGAATGTAAACTTCCATATGTGGGTCAGGCCGTAGATTTTGCCACTTTTTGCACAGTCGAATGTTTCTTATTTATCCTGTATACAGTTTAAACTTTATACCAACCGGAGTAATTTTATCCTTTAGAGTGGTATTTAGGGTAATAAATTCAGTTCACAGTGTAGTTGCAACTGCAGCCGTTTTTTTTAAAACATTGTTTTTAGTGTTGATTACCTCACATTTTCATACAAAAAAATATTAGTGGAAAGTGTACTATTCATAAACAATAGTCGATTCACAAGAAAATATCGAAATTAGGTTCATTGTGTCAAGTTCATGGAAAAGTACGATAGATGTGCTACTTTATCCAATATTGCTGAATGCTTACACGGTATTTATCGACTTTTTATGCCATTTTGAAGATTTGTGTTAAGTTTTTGGACTTTTACGTTACAAGGTTTATGTTACCAATATTGCTAAGTACGAACGTGTTAAAACATAATTAGGGTGATTTGTATTGTTAGGCTAGCAACCCTGATGCTAATTCTCATAAAAAAATAAAAAATATGCGCCATATTGTTTGTCTATGGAAGGTGTGAAACCGGGCACTCTAGTTGTGGTCAAGAAAAATAGAAAAGTGTTTTAAGCTGTTTTGAGTGATTCTCCAAGGTATGTAGATATTTCTTGTGTTTACAACATTACCAATACGTGCGCATAAATGTAATTTAACCGAAAAAGTAAGTTTAATCAGGTAAATCCGTTTATTTTAGAAATTATAACCTAAAAACTTCAGTGAAATTTCGCTTTTACGATACGTTTATGATACTTTTACGTGACTTTTGAGTTACCGGTTATGTAAAACTTTAATGTTACGTAACATAAACAATGTAAAGGCGTGTACGTATCGAAATTCCCTACCTGTTATAGGTACTAATTGACCGAGCGAGCGAAGCCTCGTGGTTGCTTGGGTTTGGCTTTCGCATGCGTTACGAAGTCACTACGGGACCACGTGAGAGCTTTTATTTAATAAAGACTTTTCGTTATTTTTATAGATGCCAATGACATCAGCTGAAAAACAACGAAAATATAGGGAAAGACTTAAAATGAATAATCCAGAGAAGTATGAAGATATGAAAAAGAAGTCATCAGAAAATGCTTTGAAGTATTACAGAAATAAAAGAGATAACTATACACCAGAGCAAAACGAAGAGCAAAAACGGAAATGGAAAGAAGTTAGAGAGAAAGCCAAAGAACAAATGCCATCAACTTCGCAACCTGAAACTGCTGCAGAAGATGACCTGAATAAACATAAAGTTCAACATCGTAAATATAAAAGAGAAAATTTTAAATTACGGAAAGATATATTAGATTTGTCTAAAGCATATAAATCTCTTCAAACAAAGTTATACAGACAGCAAAAAAAAATTAATAAGATGAATGAAAAGTATGAAAATGTTATAGCCAGATTAGAAAAATTAGAGAGTAGTAACGAACCGGATGTGGCTGAAGTAACTAATAAGATGCTACAAAAAACGACACCCAGGAAAAGAGTTGAAGAATTTATGAATGAAAATATTCCATATCTAGAAACACCGAAGAAAATCGTAATAAAGCAAAAGCTACTGGAGCTGGACATTTTAAAGGAAACAATTAAAACGGAAATGAAAAACTCTAATAATTCTGAAAAAAATACCCTGAAAAAAATTTTGAACAACGATTTGGTCAAGAAATACAAGCATAAATCTAAATTAACGGTTTCAGTGGGATTTAAGAGTAACTTGAAACAACGCAGAAGAGCACAAAATATTCGAAAGACTATTCAGCTAAGAGAAAACATTGAAGAATTTTATAACAGAGATGATGTTACTCGTGCAACAGCCGGTAAAAAGGAGTATCGAACTTACAAAAAAGTTACTCGTCAAATAAGATACCAACTAGATAAATTAAAAATTCTCCATAAAAAGTTCGTCAATGAAATAGGGAAAATCAGCTTTTCTACTTTTAAAAAATACAGGCCGTTTTACGTCCTCCAACCCAAGATTAAAGATTGTGAAACATGTGCATGTGCTAAGCACGCAAACATGCAATTTCTGGTGGATGCGTTAAAATCGAAAGGATTACTCCAAAAAGAGAGCTTAAATGAGATAACTGCTGATTTCGTTTGTAACTTTAAATCAAAAGAATGCATGTATGGAGAATGTAATGTTTGCACAGAAAAAAAATGTGATGTGAATGATAGAGACGAAACAGAAATACTTACATGGTACGAATGGAGTAACAAAGAAGAAGAATATAGACGCGGCGATGAAAAAAAGATAATTAAAAGGATGATGAAGATATCCAAACAAGGCACATTACGAGAGTTAACAAACACATTTAATAGAGACATGAAAAAATTTAAAATACACGTCTTTAACTTTTATTATCAATACAACGGATATAAAGATTGTAAAGAAAACTTGAAAGAAAACGAAGCTATGGTACACATAGACTTCTCTGAGAATTTTACGTGTAAATACAATACAGAAGTCCAAGCAACGCATTTCATTAAAAACCAAATAACATTACATACGGGTGTTATGTACCTTAAAGACGAAAAAGTAAAATCCTTTTGTTCGATATCTCCCAATAACGAACATTGCCCTGAAGCGATATGGGCGCATTTAGACCCGGTCTTAAAATATTTAAAAAAAAATAACCCAAATATAAGGACAATCCATTTCTTTTCCGACGGGCCGACAACACAGTATCGACAAAAAAAAAAACTTTTATCTATTCAGCAAAAAAATTTACGACTACGGATTTGAAAGCGGTACTTGGTCCTTCTTCGAGTCAGCGCACGGAAAAGGAGTTGCCGATGGAATCGGAGGTGCCATAAAACGTGCGCTTGATGCAAAAATAGCCCAAGGAACTGATATACCTGATGGTAAAACAGCTTTCGAAGTACTGAGTGCATCAGATACAGAAATCAAATTGTTTTTTGTACCTACAGAAACAATAAATCTCTTAGATATAAATCTGTTGCCCATACCAGGAACAATGAAAATACATCAATTGATGACAAACGGTCCATTAAAAGTTAAATACAGAATACTCAGCTGCTTCTGTAAACGTGGCATGTGTGACTGTTACTCGCCAATGACTCACGAGTTCAAAACAGAACCGGAGACAAGTAAAAAGAAACAAGACAAAAACAAAAAAGACATTAAGAAGCGAAAGGCAAATGAAAAAGAAAACGTACCGAAGAAAAAGAGCCGAAAAGAAAGGTTATCTTCGCTCGAAAGTACAGATACAGACATGGAAATTGAATATGCGGATAGTGACTTAACATGCTACATGTCTGATGATTCATTTTCAATTCTCGATGAAAATGTTGACAAAAATATGGACATCCCAGCACAGATAACTGGTAACGAATTGAATGAAAAAGATGTCATTTTGCAAGAAAAATATGGAAAAAACAAAAAAATTACGATTGTATCCAATATCATCGTAAAAAGTGCTACTAGTAACAAAATAAATACTAAGAAAAGGAAATTAAACCATGCTGAAATGAATCTTGAAACGGAACCTACAAAAGGCGTTAGTAAGGTGGAAAATTACGAAAGTAAAGATAAGCAATATATAGATAAAGAAGACAGAGATAATCCCAAACAAGATGAAATTCATGCCATAGAAGATGAAAATACAGCAAACAAAAACACTAGTAAATATAACCAAAAAACAAGCACAGCCAAAGACAATGCATATATAGCCGAAGAAGATAAAAATAAAGGCGACCGAGATTTAAATAAATACAAAGACATAAATAAAACCGAAGAAGAATATATAAATGAAGATGACAGAAATAAAACCGAAGGAGAATATATAAATGAAGATGACAGAAATAAAACCGAAGGAGAATACATAAATGAAGATGACAGAAATAAAACCGAAACAGACGAAAATACAGACAATGCAGATAATAAAATACCTATTGAAAACTTAGAGAGAAGTGATTATAAAGTAGAAGACACTGTTTTGGTACGATATTACCAAAAAAACAACTGGAAGTATTATATCGGCTTCATATTGGAGCTGGAAAAAAAGAATATTGGGCAATATTTTAAGATAAAGTTCTTGAAAGCCGTGAAAGATCCAATAAAATCTGTGAAATTCATTTTACCAAAGAAACAAGACATCGATATAGTTCCCATGTTATCTATTGTTAAAAGCATGAAGATAACTAAAGATAATGCCGAATATTATCTGAAAAATGACTGTGACTTAGTATATTTTTAAGGTAATTATAAGATTCTACGACATATTAAAATATGCCTCAGTATGTATCCGATATTTTATTTACTTTTATGTCACGTGCCTAATATAATAATAATGTACAGGGTTTAAATGAATTAACGCAAAATGAGAAGCAACTGTGTTAGGGACATCATTCTGAGCAACTTTCATTATGAACCGATATGATCAGAGAATTATTTTTTTTCACTTCCCCATACAAATCAGCTGATCCACTCAGGCCAAAATGGGAAGTGAAAAATAAAATTGCTCTGATCAAATTGATTTCATAATGAAAGTAGCTCAGAATGATGTCCCTAACAAAGTAGCTTCTCATTTTGTGTTAATAGGTTTACACCTTGTATTGTGAGTTTGTTCAAACATTTTGTCATAACATAACCCACAATACCTACCAATTTTTTTTTGCACATCTGCAAAATCCACAGCATATATGTTGATGAAGCCTTTTGCGTTTATAAAAGATTAGGAATAAGATATTTTATTTTTACAGAGGGCAAAGGCTAGTAGGTGATTTTATTCCATTTCTTACAAGTACACAATAAATTTCAGTTGTTATGTTCACAGCTTTACTAAAAAATACGTTACTTTAATGTTACCGTAACCTAAAATAATTTATGTTACCTTATGTTACAAAGTGGCAAAATTGGCGGCCTGACCCATGTATGTGTTTGTATATTTATGTGGAATAGGTACTTATCTAACAATAAATAATTGTGAAATGCACGAGGGAAGTTAGGTAGGTACCTTAATAATTGAAACAAAAAGTAAACTTTAGAAAAAACCGACTTCCACAAACCCTATTTGATTAGATTGAGTTTAATACTAACTGTAACCCCTTATCCCCCCCTCTCTTGGGGAATTAATTTTGTCAAATGCTATATCAGTGCTACCCCACGCGACTAAGGAACCCCTGTACAAAGTTTCATGGCTCTAGGTCCAACGGTTTAGGCTATGCGTTGCCTGCCCGTCAGCCACGCATTGTATTTGTACCTAGTACTGAGCAGTTCTGGTGGCCATATGTGGTCTTCATCAGCAGTTCCGCATCACAATATTATGCTTACCATGTGCATTTGCACGAGTTATTATGAAAAACACAAAAATCACTATAGGTCTGCCTATAATATTTGAAGAGTTCTCTCGATTTCTCCAGGATCCCATCATCAGATCCTGACCTGGTGTCAATGGGACCACCCTTGAGGTATTACCTATACGCCGAAAAAAGATTTGTTCAAATCGGTTCATAATTGGCGGAGCAATCGCGTAACAAACATAGAAAAAAAAAAAAAAAAAACATACGGGTCGAATTGAGAACCTCCTCCTTTTTTTGAAGTCGGTTGAAAATAATAATTGTTTATTGTCAGGCATACACCCATATACCACAGTATATATACTGTGCACATACCTACCTTAAAAGCAAGCGTGACTTCATGCTTCAAATCTGGTTCTATGACCCATAAGTTTAATAAAAAGATAAACTGCTCCATCGTGATCATCCTAGTTGTTCCCATTTTTAACGCCTCCATCTCTGTCATAATGGTGCCATACGAAGGATAGCAAAAATTACGTCTATGAAATCTGAAATGATGAGGATTTTTGTTGGTTGGTATTATAGATGGGATTCTTCCCGGAATATTCCCGGAAACTTCCCGTATCTTCCCTTTTTTCCCACCCAGTAGGTGTTTATGTGGGAAATTTCAATTTATATGTTTTTTGGTTGGAGTGTAAACAATCTTGATATTTTTACTTACGCATTGCGTAGAGTGCCGCACGCCCATGATTTTATGTCGTATGTATGTTTTCCCTTGGACCATTATTTACGGAGATATATTATGATCTGCTTATATTTCGAGAAGGGTAAGTGCACGAGGAAAATGTGTATGACCTAAAATGATGACAAAGAGCAGCACTATACGACAAAGAAAAAAATAAATTATTTAAATTTGGCTCAAATTTTCTATTTAAATTAACTTTTTCATTTAATCTTATTATTTATTATCTTAATCGAAATGTATGTAAACCTGTAATTAAGTAAAAATAAAGAATTATGATTATTTTTTTTGAACTTTTTTTCAAACTTTTTTTTATTCAAGTATCGTATAGTGCTGCTATTTTTCATCATTTTAGGTCACTTACATTTTCCTCGTGCACTTACCGTTCTCGAGATATAAGCACATCATAATATATCTCCGTAAATAATGGTCCAAGAGAAAACATACATACGACATAAAATTATGGGCGTGAGACACTCTACGCAATGCGTAAGTAAAAATATCAAGATTGTTTACACCCCAACCAAAAAATATATAAATTGAATCTTCCCACATAAACACCCACTGGGTGGGAAGAAATGGAAGATTCCGAGAATATTCCGGGAAGATTCCCGGATTTTTTCCGGGTCGCCCATTTGCAAAAATTCGCCCCGGGTTGGTACTAAATCATTATTTTACATTCTCTCTCCAAGCAGTTAATTGGACACTCCGTAGAAAACCGATGATCCTAACAAGACAAAGTAAGTGCGTTTTCACACATACCGGTTGCCGGGTAGCCGATGCCGGCGGCGGCGGCGCGGCGGCGGGGCGGCGGCGGCGGTGCGGCAGCGCGGCGGTGAAGTACCTATACAGGGTTACTGGTAAGTGGAGCTAATACGTTGGAAGATGCTAGCATAGATCAAAACGAACCATTATTACTATGAAACACCCTACCCTAAAAGTTACCGTTTTTGAGATAGGGGACTTTATAGGTTTTGAAGAAATCAGTCGCTTTTGAACATAGTTAGTACTAATACAAGGGGTATTAGTACTAAGATGAACGATGATTTAAAAAAAGAGTCATACGATGTTGTAAGTACAAAATATTTCGTACCTACTTACTTACTTACTTGAATAGTCTCAATCTTACTCGTATCTGGGA
>CAUOQF010000399.1:0-23377 GCA_963457715.1 Argyresthia albistria | reverse complement strand
TTTTTTACTTAAGACTTTTAGGTCATAATCATAGTAGTAGTACCTAGCCTGCATTCAGACTCAGTAAGGTTGCTAATTCTTTTATGGGAGTGTGTGTTAGTTTTATAATAAAATACCTGACAAAGCAACGGACCTACCAGAAAGGAGGTTCAAAAACAGTCTATCAAAGAAGTCTTATTGCAAAATAAAAGAACATTTAGATAACTAAACTGCATGGTCTTTACCAGGCACAGAAATCTAAAGAGGGGGGATGGACTGAGTCAGTATGTCTCTCTTCTGTGTATTTCCGTAGACTTAAGTAGAAATACATAAAATTGTATTTTTAAGGCCCTTACATATTTTAAAAGAGGTACAGGGACTTTCTTGCCCTCCTTTGCTTCATCCCTAAGCCCACAACTTCCGAATGGGTGGTAGGATAAAAATATTATTATATAATCAAGTCATTAAAAAAAAATACTTTGACTTAAAGTATTGTTATAAGATTACTTGCTAGGCTTCTGCAAATTGGATATTGAGGTATTAAATTGCCTTGTTATCTAAAAACTAATTAATTTTCAGTGAAGCAGAGCCAAAGGGCAGCGAGTGCTATGAGAAGTTTAGCAAAATGCAGGAGTGCATGAGCAACTATCCGGAGCTGTATGGCAAGGACGATGACGAGGAGTTGGTGATGCCGGTGCCGGGCGGGGCCGAGGCGGGCGCCGGGGACACAGACATGGCTGCGGCCGGCGACCCCACCGCGCCAGCTGCTAAGCCACATTGACTGGAATCCGTCATTCCATGAACTTTACCTGGAGCCCTATTTTTGAAATCGCTCGTGTGATATAATTTAAAAAAACGAATGATTTTCGTTCGTTATATTCAATTCGCTCTGCAACGATTGGTCAGAACCACTCGTTGCGCAAGTCATACAAGCGATTATATCACACGAGCGATTTCAAAAATAGGGCTCCTGTGCATTTGTGTTGTGAACTCGTGAACTAATAGTTAAGTTAGTCTGACAGATGAAACACACCATTTATTTTACTGAGTAATAAAGTAATATGTTTTAACTTTGATTAATTCATTTAATTTCTCCCGTAAATTATGTACAGTTTAGAATAGAATAGAATAGAAAGTGCGGCTCAACTTTAGTTCCTGACCTATTGACTAGGCTGTCAAAACTTTTTTAGCGTATGGTTGGGGTCATTTAATCATCTTCCTGAAAGTTTCAGGTAACGGAAATTAGTAGTTTTTGAGATATGATTTTTTGAAAATCTGAAAATATTGTAAAATTATGTAACAAAACGCAAAAAATATGTCAAAATCTATGGTCTGTGGTCAAAATACATTAGTTACGTTTCGTTGTATGCATATTTGAAAAGATGAATCTATTTTAAACGTAAAATATCACTTTTGATAAATTAAAAGTTGTAATTTTTCTGAAACGGAGTGCATTTGGGGTGTTGTCTGTCCGAGTTTTTGTTGGTTGGGCGGCCATTTTGAATCCGATTGGATCAATTATAGGTTACTTCCTGTTTGAAAACTAAAGATAGGTTTGTTAGGTACACACTTATAAGCAGAACCGGGAGCCGGAGCGAAGCGGAGCGGAGCGAGGCGACCCCCTACTTCTGGCAACCCCCCCTCCAACCCCTCATCCCCTCCAACTCCCCCGCCCAACAATGCAAAAAAACTTCAAAACTCAAAACTTTAAAAAATCATATCTCAGCAATTAGGCACTTCCGCGGGGGGGGAGAAGTAGGGGAGGCATCTGCCCCCCTCCCCCTTCCCCCCCTCTCCCCCCTCTCCCCCTCAAGGTCAAGGTCAGTAGGTCAGGATCTAAAGTCCTTATATTATGTAACCTCCAAAAATTAAAAAAATCATAACTCAGAAACTATACAGTTCCGTTCGGGGGGAGTAGTAGGGGGGGCATCCCCCCACCTCCCCCCTCCCCCCTTCCCCCCTCCCAAGGTCAATTTCAGTAGGTCAGGAACTAAAGTCCTTCCGCGAAACGGCTCCGACTCAGCATGTGTTACATACAGGACCTACAGGAGATCCTGCAACGCTGATATTCTGTTGGTATGGTACCTTATGACATGAGGGAGTGAAGTAAGTATGGGTGGGTGTTAACCCATATATGCCCGTAACTATTTATGTTTGCGATTTTGGTAATTTTTGGATATGTTGTGCTTAGTTGGTATAGAAACATGATTTTAATAATACTTTTGCAATATTTGTTTTGGAAATGCATCTTTTTTACTGGTTCGATAACGAACCCTTGGGCTAATACCACACCTAAATTGTATGAAAGGAAACTTGAAAGAAAATTATTACATTTATTTATTTTAGAGCTGTAAAAGGCTGCAATATCCATCGCCCGTTTACATAATAGAAGTGCCCATGGCCTGGTGGAACTGAAGTATTGGAATCGATCATGAGAGTTAAGCAACAACTGGCTGAGATGGAAACTGGATGGGATATCCCGTTTCTATTTGGGTGCTTCCGTGTTTCTGAGGGTAGGTTGTGATGTATTTGAAGTGATTGTAGTTATGTATATTTTTGGGCCCCCCCTACTATCGACCGCTCCTAACTTAACCTTGCCTAACCTTTCGATATTTATACCTCAGGACTTATAAACGATTCTTTACTGCATTCAAAATCATCGGATTCGTTGCAAAGTTGCAAGAATTTGCAGCTGACGGTAACGTGGGATAAATTGTGGTCTTTGTATATCCTCCAAGTGATGTACATGGCTCTGACGAATGATCAGGTCAAGAGGATATCTTGTATGGCATGCATGAGTAGTGTATGGTGAAGTGGCCATTGGCCAACCATACTATGAGTAGATTTTAGGCTGCCTTATTAGGCTTTTGACACGGTTTTACGACTACTACCCCGGCCAACAATGGTAGCGGAGACTTACAGAATATCCATACAATCACTACCGGGGCCTACGACTTTATGTGCTATCTGAAACACGGAAACGCCCACATAGAAATGGGATATCCCATCCAGTTCCATTTTCAGACAGTTGTTGCTTAACTCTCACGATCATTTCCGACTGATTTGATTCCGAATTCTGCTAGGTCATAAACGCTTATATGATATACGGTTGATTTTATAATATTTTAGCTGTTTACAGCTCTGAAATAAATAAATAAATATTACCATTTGTATTTCCCTTCTAACAATTTTAGGTATGGTATTAGCCCAAGGTGTCGTTATCGACCCACACAAAGTTACGGCCATAAAAAAACGACGCAACGTATTTGCTAAGTAAATAAAATAATATTTTATTTATTGTTATCTATTCCCCTATATTTGTTATGTCTTATATGTAGATTATCGGTAAGAATTAAAAAAATATTCACCTTTTTCTGAAGATGGGTATGTGAAATCACGCTCCCGCGCGAACATGTAAAATTGACAGGTCATAACTAATTACGTATGAGTGAAATAAAAAATTGAATAGATGTAAGCGGAGCTTTAGTTCATAATCTTGACATTAGATAGCGATAATTATATATTTGAACTGGTATTGGTGAAAATATTTGTCAATTACAAAGTCATGTAGTCTGGTTCGAAAACGACCCGCTGGGCATATATGGGTTAATAAAACTATGTAAGTACTGTAAATAAAAATTAAAAATAATATAACATTAAAAATAGACATTACAATAGATAAACTACAAATAATTATTAAGATTATCTTAGGACTTATCCGATTTACGTCATTTTGAATTTAAAGTTAAAGTGCGTGGACGCGGTTGCTCTCCAGGACAGAATCAGGCATCTGACTTCTGTCTGTAGATGTAGTAAATGTTGTCATAATCTTAAATCGAGCATGCGAGACAGTTTGTCTCCAGATTTTGGGGAATGATAGTACCCATCATCATGAACAACTTAACCCATGGACATTATGGTCGCAAACCTTCGATCATATATACCTACCCAAGATATAGCATCAGCTCTCGGAATGTGTCTCCAATAAACTGTGCATGAAACTGTCAAATGTGGAGTTTGCATATCAGTCGCGCGCGTGCGGTTTGCTGTCGAGACAACACGCCGAAATTCTCCGTCAAAAAGTGTCAAAACGATACCAATCATAGGTTGAAACTTAGATTATATACAACACTAGATACCGTGTCAGTACTGAATGACAGCGGTGAAAACAGGCCAACTTTAGCATGCTAGTGTGCGTGTCGACATGTTGGAACGCTCGCGACCTGTTAACTGTGTGCGTGTCAAATGTTGCCACATAAGCAATACTACCGGAAAAAGTAGGGAAACTGTACAAGTTGGTGGATTACCTTCGATCATTTATTCTACAGTATAAATAAATAAATAAACTTGGTAAATAAACTAAACTCATTAACCATATTGTGTTAGCTGAATTTTGGTTAAGTATGCAACTATCTATTTTTTATCTTCACAGATTTAACTTAAATATCTATCTTTTGTGTAGCTAATGGTATGGTATGACTAATTTGGTACACATAATGTACATTCTTATGTAATAAACTAATTCATATAGTGACTAGTAAACACATTAGACTGAAAAGAAAATGACTGAGTATTTATTTAATCCTTTTTCAATAGGTAGCGTCAAAATGAGACCCCGCCTTACATGGGCAGGGTTTTTCAGGCCCATCTTTTAATTGAAAATGCAGTAAGAGATGATCAGACTTCAAAATAATAAAAATAAATAATTACTTTTATTCAACATAAATTGGGATGACAAAAAAAAATACAAATTCTATCTTTATTAATAATTCTAACAAGAAAAATTATTTTCAACATTACAGCCGTTGATAATATTAAGCAATTTAATTAATTAAAATAATTTTGTGCCAAAGAGACAGCATTTGACATAAACGCTATATGACGTCATGTTTCAGACTTCAATAAAACTCCTACACAAATCGAGTGTTTTGACAGATTCTAATTACATCATCCCAATTGCAGTGGACTATCTTCATAATAGCTATATGATACTTTATCATAAATTAAAAAAAAAAAACATAATAAAACATTTTCAATCTGACTTCAGAATCATGGTTGGACTCCAACCGGATCCCCAGATATCGATTTTGAAGCATATCGGACCAGTAACTACGAAGTTCAAGATGGCGGCCACTTTTTCAAAATCTGACTTCAGAATCATGGTTGGACTCCAACCGGATTCCCGGATATCGATTTTGAAGCATATCGGATCAGTTACTGCAAAGTTCAAGATGGCGACCACTTTTTCAAAATCTGACATTAGAATCATGGTTGGACTCCAACCGGATCCCCAGATATCGATTTTGAAGCAAATCGGACCAGTTCCTACAAAAATCAAGATGGCGGCCACATTTTCAATATCTGATATAAGAATCATGATTGGTTGGATTGGACCCCAGGCCCGGGATTCTACAAACGAATTGCATTTCAATTGCTATAGCGAGAGCGCAGAAACCAGTTTTGTTTGTAGCCGGCGGCGCGGCACGCCTCGGCGTTCGTCGCCGAAAACGTGTTTCTGTGAAAGCAATTGGCATGCCATTCGTTTGTAGAATTTAGGGCCGGATCCCCAGATATCGATTTTCAAGCAAATCGGACCTGTAACTACGAAGTATGGCTGAATTTGGTCACAGCTGTGACTTGGCCACCCCGCCCGTATGGGAAAGACGATGCTAGTTCAAAGTATCCCCATTTACAATAATAATAGCAGCTTAGAACTTTGGTGCATGCATATAGTTGTAATTTGTGGGGAAATTTTATGTTGAAGAACTGGCACCACCAATAAAACGTAAAGTGTGAATCATGTAAAACCAACAAGAAAAATCCAGAATAGTTATTTATCCAACAAGTGAGGAAAGTTCGTTTTTCCTATGAGTTTTGATTTTGAGTCATGAGCGAACGAAGGATTGAAAAATAGAATCACGAGCGCAGCGAGTGATTATAAAATTCAATCCTGAGTAAGCGAAAGACTCAACAAAACGAATAGCAAATGAACTTGCTCACATGTTGCATACAAAACTTTTCACCACTCCCAGCAAGAAAGTATTCAGTCACCATAGGTAAATAAATTAAATAGTTTATTATAAAATAAAAAGAGCTGTTATTCATGAAAATAATTTAAAAATGAAATGTAAAATTACTGCAATTTTTCAAGTTAAAAGTAATAAAACAACGATAAATGTACCCAATAAAAACATTAATCTTAACTTATTTATAAGTATTTCTATTCTAAGTATAAAATTATTTATTTTTTAAAATATCTTTAAAACTTAACATAAAAATCAGGCAAGGTTAGTTTCTGAACGGGATCATTACTTTCCTCACTGTTCAAACAGTGAGGAAAAACTAACTTTCCTCACTGTTTTCGTAGAGGAAAGACACTTCTTTCGTGCGGGAGTGGTGAAAAAATATTTATTGTTTTACGAAATACAAAGTATTTAGGTTGACTGACCGATGAAATGATGGCTTGTGGTTCGCTTTTAATCGTCCTTTGTAATTTCTGCACACTTTAATTGCACAGGAAGGCATTTTTTATCAACTTTCTATGATCCGTGAAAGCGTTCAATTCGTGCGTCTCCGATGTCAGCTCAAAGCAGACTGTCTGTTTGAATGTCAGCCTACATTAGTTAGCTGACTCGGTTTTCGACGCAACCGTGCGTGAATGTCACCCTCCGTCTATAGAGTAAATAGTCTAAGGGTTGAAAAAACATGGTGTGTCGTATTTTCGGTAAGTAACCATTAGAAGTTTTATAACGTAATGCATTTGGGCTGAATTCACCCTCAATCTTACCTAATAACGTAATTTTAAAATAAATAGTTGGGTGGAACAAAGTTCCTCACCGAATGAATGGAGTCGATTTGGAGTTGAGAAATTACATGGCTAAAATTAAATGCAATATTGCAGTAATGTCCCGGCCATACAAGCCAAACAAAGTGAGAAAACAATCAGCTGTCAATATTTTCGTGATGGCCGAGTATCATACACTCCGTTCACAGTTATTTTACCTCCACATATATCTGTCCGTCTCTTTCTAGCTGTCAGGATTCCGTACAGCTAGAAAGAGAGGCAAAGGTGTCCCTGAAGGTAAAATAACTGTCTACGGAGTGTACTCGTGTCTCGTGGCACCTCGGGTCCCGTCTCGACGTGCCAAAACAAAGGCCCCGTACTATACCTACTTGCTGCCAGTCCAAAGCCTCCTGGAAAGTGTGATGGATAATTTGAATTTGACTCGCTCGCGGGCGGAGCAGAGGAGGTTGACGATCGCGCGCCGCCCCATAGAGTTGGGAATTGGCCAGAAATTACACCAAATCTTCAACCATCATATTCTCTACAATATTGGGCAAATACATTTATGCTGTGTATATTAATACAAACTTTCAACGAAAATTGGTTTGAACAAAATATAATATGTAGTTTTTAAAATATAAAACATTTATTAAAAACCGCAAAGATAACTTTGTAATTAATACAAACACTACGAAAAACAAAGTAACAAACATCCAGTCTTAAAATTACTTGCTACTACGGAACCCGTCATGGGCGAGTCCGACTCTCACTTGGCCACTTTTTCCTATAATACCTAGTTATTTTGTAGGTACATAGGACTTTCCTTATTATGTTTTTGCAATATACGTCACAGGGTGCTCATCCCATGATACAATTTAGAATTAGTAACCCTTCGTAAAAAAGAGATGGCGGGAGGAGTAAGATTTTTAGGTAGGTACTGTAAACGCCATGGTTTCAGTTAACATAGTGCTGCACCAAGCGATAATGGCCTCGAACTAAAGAAGCTTCCGTAGCATGTCAGTTTACGGCGCCGGTGTCATATTTTGTTTTAGGTGGTCTATCTGTATTAGTATAATATTATAGTAACACTATCTGCTTTTTCACTCGTTCATTATTCATTTTCAAGTCTGGTGGTCATTATAAGTGGTCGATGATCTTCTGAGCAGACGTAAACGCCCATGATTGCTTCCACCTCCAAGATCTGACAAATTCCGGAACCACCTCCCTTGCTGTCTGTCACGTTTAGATTTCTTCTTGCATGACGAAGCGATGTGGCCTACTCTCTTGCAGTAAAAACACTTGGCTTTAATAAAAGGACATCGCTCGCCAACACCGTGTGTTCGTGAACAATGCGGACATCGCTCGCCAACACCGTGTGTTCGTGAACAATGTGGACATTCGGCCGGTTTACTTTCACTACTCGGTGTGGCTGGGGATTGTTCCAGCTCCGTGTTGTTGGGGCAAGACGAAGCCTCGTTGAGACACAGCTGCACGGCTGTCTCGTACGTGAGCTCCTTCGTCTGGAGCAGTTCACGGCGCAGGCGGTTGTCGCGCACCCCCAACACTAACCTATCTCGCAGCTGACGCTTCAAGTCCGTGAAATTGCACTTAGCGCCTAATAGACCAATCGCCGCAACGAATTCTTGTATGCTTTCGTCTCGCAATTGTTTCCGTCTATGAAATGACTCAGCCTGCAGAATTTCATGCACCCTGGGTTCATAGAACTTGTCTAGTACTGCTAGAATTTCACTGAACTCAACACTCGTCGGCCGACCAGGAACTAGCAATGAAACTATTAGGGAGTAAGTTTCCTTGCCACACTGAGACAAGAATAACGACCGCGCCTTCGTGAGATCGTCATCTCGCACTCCCGCCACGTCCAGTGCACAGAGCAAGCGTTCCTTATATTCACTCCATTTGTCAGTCTTAGTGTTGAATTCACCAGGAAACACAACATTTGCGATATTTGAAGTCATTCTCGTCTCGCCTCGTTAAGTTCAGAGGTTTCAATGCAGCCAATACAACTTGAAACACGAGTTAAAAGGAAGTACCTACTTAAACTTTATTCGTCAACTAAACTAACCTTAGATTAAAAATAAGAAAAAGATTTCAGATATAATCCTCCAACGTTCGTTACACATTACACATCTAATCATATTTAGATTATGTAGGTATACCGACTTACTTATCTACATTCTCTACATTGGTTGATTATTAGTAACAGTCAGTCAGCTTCAGTCTGACGTGTTCTCTAGCAGGGTGACTTTATAATGTATGACTATTTACCTACATTCAAAGTTACCTGACCTAATCTAGAGCTAAACTCTGTGCGCGGAGCAGATAGACTAAAGCTGGGTCCAGATATCCGATCCGTACACCTACGTATCGTATCAGGTCGCGATCCAATAACGCTAGTGTGGACGTCTGTTCGGTTCGGAACGGTGGTACGGCGACTCGATCGGATAGAGGTACGCCCCGATCAATGCGAGTCGGTTTTTACGCCCCGTTCAAAGGCGATACGGTGTGAGGGTGCGCGCGCGCGCCATCAGTCTGGACGTGATCGCGGCATGGCCCACCAATGTCCCCTTTTTAGAATTCCGTTAGAGAAACAAGAAACCCTTATAGTTTCGTCAAGTCTGTCTGTCTGTCTGTCTGTCCGTCCGTCCGTCCGTCCGTCCGACCGTCCGTCCGTCCGTCCGTCCTTCCGTCCGTCCGTCCGTCCGTCCGTCCGTCTGTCTGTCTGTCTGTCTGTCGGTTTGGCCTAATGCGTTGATACGATAGCAGTCACACTTTGGACTCCCGTTTCACACCCTCAGGGGGTGAATTTTGAAAAAACCTCTCTTAATGTAGGGTACCTCTAGACCTTATAAGGAACGTACATGTCTTTTTATTTGATCCAAAAGTTTTGGCCCTGCGTTAAAAATGAAAGAATTTGTACACACAACTTCATCCTTATTTTCACCCTATTGGGGGTTGAATATTCAAAAACGCTGATACATATTTTCATTAAATATCAATCGTCAGCCTAAATACAAAATTTGAAGATCCTAACTTCAAAACTGACGGACTTTCATACAAACATTCACCCCCTATTTTACCCCCTTAGGGGTGGAATTTCCAAAAATACCTCCTTAGTGGCTGCCTACACTATGCAAGGTATCTACCTATGTGCAAAATTTCAAGTCTCTAGCTCCAGCGCTTTGGGCCCTGCGTTGATCGTAGTCAGTCATTTTACGATTTTATATATACAGATTTGAAGAGTCGTGTTTTCTATTCAGTTCGTCATATGACTAAAACACCATTCGCCATTTTGATTCAGACTTGACGTCACTCCGACAGTATCCATCGACGTAAATAATAATTAGCACTTGGTATGGTACATATTTGCAGTCGCCGTGTTTTTACTATCGGAGTGACTTCACGTGCGAAACATTATGGCGGCTTGCGTTTCCGCGCGACAATGCACTATCGTAAATTAATTTATTATTTTAAATTGAAAATAATTATTTAATAAAATAAGAACCTTGCACAGCCTGTATCTGTAGGTAAGTACACCTACCCTACGAGAAATAATTTATTATGACTTATGGACTGACAGGTCGATAAGGGAACGAAACGCGGTTTGATGGAAAGCGCGAGGAATAACTATGTATAATAACCATTCGCTCTGCGTGCGTAGCTACAGGCCACGCCATATTTCTTTGGCTTGGCGAGCTGAAGCTTAACGTCTCTGGATGAAAAATACAGACAGAGTCACAGACGACAGGGTTGATAGCTCATACCAATCCATGAAACTCGGTCAGTTTTTTTTTGCTTTTTTTATTCGACTTATTTTTTATGTAGTGTCCCGCCTATAGATGGGCTCTATTAAAATCTCATTCAGATTAAAATACTCCAACCGGTACTATGCTGTGCCTGACTGAGGTCTGAGGGTGAGGGATGGTGGTGGGTGTGATCACTTCACAGGGGTCCCTCAGGGTGGTATTATCTCTCCTCTTCTTTTCTCTGTCTTCATTAATTCCATCTCGGATGTACTCTCCTCATCGTATCATCTTTACGCAGACTATCTCCAAATTTATCGACATTAATCTCCGTGTGATATTGACTCTGCTGTAAGGATGCTAAATATCGATCTTGAGAAGATCAGGGACTGGGCCACTTCTTTTGGTTTACTCGTCAACCTTAGTAAGTCGCAGGCTTTGATTATAGGTTCTAGGTATTATCTTAACCTTGTACAGCATTTAATTTTGTCCATTGCTCCTGTAACCTTCGATGGAAATATGATGGAATATAGCACGAACATACTATGGCACGAAGGCCAAAAATCTGGGCGTTTTCTTCGACAACCAATTGTCCTGGTCAGTGCATGTCAGCGAAGTCAGTCGGCGTGTCTTTGCTACTTTTCATTCCCTCAGGCGACTTCAAAACTTCCTGCCTCGTCAGACAAAAATCACGCTTGCCCAGTCTCTGCTCCTTCCTTTTATCGATTACGCTGATGTCTGTTGGGTCAGCGCAAACGAAGAACAACTGAATAAACTAGAGCGACTTTAAAATCTCGGGATTCGTTTCGTCTTCGGTCTGCGCAAGTATGACCATGTCTCGGAGTTTCGCAGGGAGCTGAAGTGGCTACCTATCCGTCCTCGTCGGGATTTCCACACCCTCATCTGTCTCTTCAACATATTATTTAATCCACGCTATCCTGGCTTCTTGCGAGATCGATTTGAATTTTTGTCTTCGGATAGGCCCAGAAGATCTCACACTCGGTCACTGCTTATAACTCCGCAACACAACACATCCGCATATGAGCATGGGTTCCGTCTCCGTGCTATCGGACTTTGAAACAAACTTCCCAGTGCTATCAGGGACAGTCCTTCACTCAACATTTTTAAATAAAAATAACCGGCCAAGTGCGAGTCGGACTCGCGCACGAAGGGTTCCATACCATTATCTATAAAAAAACGCAAACAAAACACGTTAGTTGTATGGGAGCCCCCCTTAATATTAAATTTATTTAGTTTTTTAGTATTTCTTGTTATAGCGGCAACAGAAATACATCATCTGTGAAAATTTCAACCGTCTAGCTACCACGGTTCATGAGATACAGCCTGGTGACAGACAGACAGACAGACAGACAGACAGACAGACAGACAGACAGACAGACGGACGGACGGACGGACGGACGGACGGATTTTAGTATTGCATTGCATCACACATCGACAAAATGATTAAATCTCTTGGAAAGAAATAAGCTCGCCTTGTATTTTCTATTTTATTGTGTTTGTAATGTTATGTTTGGGTGCGTTGCGTGCGTGGGTTCCATCCGCATTTCGCTGGGTTTTTATGTATGTAAAGAATTATAAAATGTACCAATTATAGCCATTCATTCTTTTTCATTTTTTTAACCGACTTCCCAAAGGAGGAGGTTTACAATTCGTCCGGATATTTGTTTTTTTTTATTTTTGAAGTAAAACTTCTTGGGGCACGGGGGTAAAATTTATTTAACCTCTCAACTGTGGGTTATTCATATATTTGCTTTTCACTTGCTACTAGCCGGGTGCTATCACGAGTGGCTAAGAAATGTAACGGAAATTGGAATCGGTGACGTCAGGGTCGGCTGAAGACTTTTAAAACCGCAACTATTTTCAATACGGTTTTTAACTAATCAGATAAGATAATAATACATTCGTACAATAAAGAATGTTAATTAGTGAGAGAAAAACCTGATGAAACGTTAACAAATAAAAATTATTTTAAGCATTCTTCCACGAGTTCTTGATTTCCGGTATGGCCAAGATGGCGCCGCCGCCGCGCTGGCTGGGGCAAACAAAACCAGTGACGTGACCAAAAACTACTTCGTTCAACCTCTTTGTTGGAACCGGAACTTATGTTTGACAGCTGTGCGATGCGATCCATACAGTTTGTAAGAAAAGAGTTTCATCAATGTCACATACGGGTCGATATGGATTTCTAAAATGATGAACGAATCGTTTTGTGGCCGGTAACTATGGAATAGGTACCTAAAACGCGCTGCGTAGTCGCGCAACGGGCAGCTAGTAATCGCATAAAGTCACTTAGAATCATCCAAATGTGATATTTAGTTTTCAAGCAAATTCCGATGTGATGGATGGCTGCATTAAGACTTCTTGAAAACAATAAGTAGGTACCTAGAACTGTTCTAAAGCCACTTTTTATTATATAGTGCAGTTCAAGTCACAAATTAGCAGTTTAGCTACTAAGTACGTGTTATACCTACCTATTTAATGTTTATCTGTAGTAAACGGCCAAAGCGAGGTCTACAGTTTACAGAGCCATAAGTTTATTGGCTTATTGTTTCGCTTATTTGTTTGTATGTAATTTTTGTAATACATATTTTAAGTTGAGTTGAATTGTTGTTATAACTGTTGAAATTATACGATTTTGATTTTAATAAGCTTTTGTAATTTTAAAGTTAATGCTTCATGCCAGTCAATAATGTTGAAGTAAAATATAAAAATCGAGGTATGTCGTATGGCGGACTAAGGAAATGTCAAGAATAAAATTAAATAAGAGTAACGTCATCGCTTCGCGATGAAGTAACCCTAAAAAATCCTAGCAAAGTAGGTATGTATAGGTTAGCGGGGGTAGCATAAGGCACGCCAGTCACCCCAGCCACGCATTTTGTCACAACTTAATGTCATATCATAATGAATGCGCGCTATTTTATGGAGAAACATCATTGAGACGCGAAAGGAGTTGGCAATTTGGCAAAATGACTGCCCCAGACATGTACAAAGACTTCTCAACAGCCAATTAATAGCATTTAAATATTCTCTCATAAATTACTGCGTCTTTAGTTAGTTTGTAGAACTTGAAGGAAATGATTAAATAATTAAGAGTTGTCACTTCATACTCTATGATTCCGCCATTGATTAGTGACTTTTTCCATCGTTAAAAATAACATGCAACATAATTGCCAACTAGCAAAACTGTTGAAAACAGGAGGTTTCCAGAGGAGTGGCTAGATGGCGTTATGTTGCATGTTATTGCAAAATGGTGCTTATTTCTAGCGACGGCAAAGGTCACGGAATCATATTGGAATCACGGAGTATTGAGTAACAACTCTTATTTACCTATATTTAATTATTTTTTTCTTCAAGTTCTACAAACTAAATACAGACGCAGTAAATTAAATTTATGAATGAATATTTAAATGCTATTGGCTGTTGAGAAGTCTTTGTACATGTCTGGGGCAGTCGTCCATATATTGATTTAGCCATCTTCTTTGTCATTTATCTGCGCGACTGAGGTGAGTGGCAAGCCTTATGGTAGCCCCGTAGGTACACATTAACTTGGAATAGTTGAAAATACGTACTCGATCAATTAAATAAAGGGACTGGGCACAGAGACAAGCAAAGCAATGCATACATTTGAGCGAGACGTGACGTTAGATGGTATATAATCTGAGCGAGATGCAAATAGTAGTGACACTATTGAATGAGTTAAGTATATCACCACGAGCGCGACAAATTGTAGATAAGGAATGGTGGGAAATAAATGACATGACGTATTAAAAGTAAGTACAAGTATAAAATAATTTCAAATAATCGGACGTCTGAAACTTAAAAGTAACTTGAAGCAGAGATTGGATCTCAAAATTGGAAATTTAAATCTCTTTTAGTATAGGTAGGTATAGGTGTATAGTATAGGTACCACTTAATGATCTAGCTACAGAAGTTTTACTTCTAACACGTGTACGGTGCTACACGCGTATTTTTTTTTTTTAATTTTTTTTTTATGTATGTGCCTCGATAGCGCCTAGACGGATGGACCGATTTGGAAAATATTTTTTTTGTTTGAAAGGGTTTACCTTCCCATTGGTCCCATTGACACCAGGTCAGGATCTGATGATGGGATCCTGGAGAAATCGAGGGAACTCTTCAAATATTATAGGCAGACATATAGTGATTTTTGTGTTTTTCATAATAACTCGTGCAAATGCACATGGTAAGCATAATATTGTGATGCGGAACTGCTGATGAAGACCACATATGGCCACCAGATCTGCTCAATACCAGGTACAAATACAATGCGTGGCTGACGGGCAGGCAACGCATAGCCTAAACCGGTGGACCTAGAGCCATGAAACTTTGTACAGGGGTTCCTTAGTAGCGTGGTGTAGCACTGATATGAGATTGGACAAAATTAATTCCCCAAGGGGGGGGGGGGGATAAGGGGTTACAGTTTGTACTAAACTCAATCTAATCAAATAGGGTTTGTGGAAGTCGGTTTTTTCTAAAGTTTACTTTTTGTTTCAATTATCTTAGAAAATAATAACAACTTATCATAGCGTCACGCCTTTTCCCATACTGTTTGGCAGTGACAATCAGACTTTTATTTTATCTTGCGTGACTGTGGGCTAGCCCATCGCCACAGCAAAATAACATAATTTATTTTGATAGTTCTAACATCTCCTTTCAATTGACCTATTCTCACTTTTTCACTTGCAAACTACTCGAGAGTTATCTATAGAACCAATATACTAATATTTTGTCTAATCACCCCATGAAATTCTAATCATCCTGTTTCAATGAACGTAACGCCGTTACAAGTTTTCGTACTGACTTAGTACCGACAAATTCCGACAGAGGCGCTATTCTTTCTGGCCTCAAAACAGTGAGAAGTTTAGTACGGGAAGGACTATTCTGTAAGTAGTTATTTTAATATTTATTGTTGATGAAAGAAGTCCAAAGAAACCCGCGGCAATTTAAAAAAATCTTAAAGTGGCCACATTTACTGTACACCGAATTAGCGGAGTTGATACTATTTTATTGTTCGATACCTATTTACTCTCATGACTTGGTTGATTGGTTAAAAAAGAGAATATTATATTAGTCAAAACGCGCGTTCGTAAATTCATAGACCATGGGATGGGTTAAGTAGGTGCCTACTGAATATATTTTTACCATGCATACAGTTTCCCACTGTTGGGCAAAAGCCTTCATTTCGAGTATAAAGTAAAGTAAAAGTAAATGTAGCCCATTAATGTCCCCACCGAGGGGCACAGGCCTTTACTCGAGTATAAAGTAAAAATACTTAATTAATAAACTTAATTATTCTGTTTCATAGTCACAATCAGACCCAAATAATTTAAAACCCGTATTTAAGCCACCTGGAAACAATAATTATGAGTAATTGTAATCAACCACATTTAAATAAGTGTATAATATCCAAAAGAACAGAATAGTAACTGAAATTAAAGAAAAATAAGAAATAATCAAGTAAAGTATCAAAATGTTGTAAGCCAAGTATAAACAAAGTAATAATTCGTTTGACAGGTAGGTAATAAATAATGTTGCTACCAAAGGACAGGATTCGCTGGCCAGACTCTATGTTATGTAGGTCTACCTTTTAAATTATCCTCTCCATCCTAGGTTTGCTGGAAGAGATCTCTTATTAGAGATAAGCTCACCTTTGTTTTGTGAGCATGTTTTTTCTAATTTAAGTGTCTGTGTTATGTTTTCTGTGCAATAAAGTAGTAAAGGTCTCGTGGGTGCGAGTGACGTTATTCGGTTTTTGTAATGTAAGAATGTAGTTCAATTTTTTTTATTGACCATAAAATCATACAGACTGCTTAGTCAACGTCAAAATAATATTATTATTTTTTGTATACTACCGCCCGTTCGGAAGTTGTGGGCTTAGGGATGGAGCAAAGAAGGGCAAGAAACTCCCCGTACCTCTTTTAAAATATGCCTTAAAATTAAAATGTTAAGTATTTCCAAACACATCTCTAGTTGATTGATTTAGTCGTGTTCCGTTCCGTGACATCGCCGTCAGCGCCATAATCGATTACAGCCATCATTCGATTACAAAGCCATCGTTTTGTACAGCGTAGCAAGAAAAAAATACTTACCTTATTTAGAAAAAAATAATAGTTTTATTTTTTAGCTTCAGTGTCGTGTAAATTACAACTTCTGAGCTCGGCGTAACTTTACAAATCAACACACTGTATTTATTTTTATACGTCCGTTCTTATCTCAACACCCAGCCGAGCAGCCGTGATGCCTAGAGTCGCTCCTGTGGCATTGCATGTGTACATTAAACTCCTTCAATGTGTATGAGCTATACATTACGATTACCACCTTACTGTACCACATTTCAGGCAAATAAAACATTTCATTTCATTTCAAAACTCCATTCAGGAATGGTGGAGGCGAAGTTGGAGTCAGGGGTACTATTTCTAGCGGAAGTTCCGAACTTTCGGAGGCGGAGGAGGCGGAGCTCCGTTACAACCTACTCAAGCTTTGCAACATGCAAGTTTCACACCAACATAATTAAAAAACACCAAGGATCAAATTCATTTAGAGTGTAACCTGAATGTAGCCATGTAAAAGTTAGTGGCGCCCGCCATCGCTTTTTCCTTCAGATTTCTTGCCACGCTATATTTTTGTATCGCCAAAACTGACTGACTCGGACGGAAGAACGGCTTCATAGACAGACGCTGTAATCGATTTTGGCGTGACTCGGAACGGGGGGTGTTTGACGGCAGATTTGACGTACCTACCTATTGTTGTTTTGTTTAGATTTATTTTATTTTGTTTGATTGATTGTTACGGCTGCGCCGCGGTTGTTAATTTGATTTTGTACGCTAATTTATTAGGTATGCTTTATCCTCGCGTTATAGAGCGCTAATAATAATAAAATATATAAGTAAATCTGCTTCAGTCTGCCGGCGCGCCCTGGCAGTTTCCAAAGTCAAAGTCAATTTTTTTTAAGACCATTAAATTATACAGATTGCTTAGTCAACGTCAATATAATATTAGGTAATATTTTTGTATACTACCGCCCGTTCGGAAGTTGTGGGCTTAGTGGGCCTTTCCTTTTTTTAGTCACCAATGTTATATCACCATGTTTAGAAACATTATCCTACTCCTACTTATCTTGTCCGCTAAAAATGTTCACCTAGAAAATAATAACGACTTCCCGGTGGTGATCACAACTTGGGCGTTCGTCAACTCCACAGTGCAAGGTAAGGAACGGTATGATTGGTAGCGATTTGGGAGGCGACAGAAACTATACTAACTAAACTAAAATGGTGTATTTAATAATGGAATCTGTGACCACCGCGCAAGAGCTGTCGGATTTGAGGTTGTTAGTATAGTGCCTTAGTTTATGCTTAGTTTATTGGTTTTGACACCTCCCAAATAGCTCTCATTGTCAATCTATAAGTGGAGTGCGCTTAGTATACCACACTCGAGAAAGGTCACAAATGTCATTTTCTCTGTTGAGCCCGAGATGTCTCGACGTGTCTCACTCTCAATGCGATGCGGGAGAGGGAGATGGACGATGTCTCTCTCAACATTGGGAGAGAGTAAAAAGTGCTAAGCGTGCAGGTTTCATCACATGACATTGACGAAATTATTGTGGCAACATACGATAGAAGCCACAGATCAAAAACTTTTTTTTTTTATTAGTTTATCATGCAATCAGTCTTTGACTATGAGCAGATTTTTTGAGTGATGGTGTTATGTAGAGGTATAATTCCCCTTTGGGATTACTCTTTAGTTATGCCCTAAAGGCTGTCCAGCTCTAATATGTTATGTCTCTTCAGGCGTCCCATGTAGGAGGGAATTGTCAGTTGGACTGCAAGTTGGTTGGGGTGTTTGGTAAGGCGGGATTTGTACTGTTTGCTGTAGTACTGTATCCCCTCCTTGACTGTGTTCATGTTTAGATGGTTGTGGACCTCTGCGTTTCTGATAAACCAGGGTGCGTTGAAGATTTGTTTCAGCATAGCATTCTGGGCTCTCTGTATTTTTTGTATACTTGTGTCACAGGCGGATCCCCATAGTTGTATACCGTACGTCCAAATAGGTTTTAGGACGGATTTGTAAACAAGTAGTTTATTGTCCGTTGAGAGTTTAGAATTTAAAAACTTAACTTAACTGAGATAAACATCAACTTGGTTGTTGTACTTGATATGATGTTGTGTTGTGTTCCGGTGCAGCATGGCGCACGATGTCTGCGGGCGGCTCAGCGTTGGACGGCGTGCAGGCGGGCGCGGCGGCGTGCGAGCGGGCGCAGTGCGACGGCACCGTGGGCTGGGGGGGCAGCCCCGACGAGCAGGCTGAGACCACGCTCGACGCGCTCATCATGGACGGGTACACTACACCTCACTACACACTACTCCCACACACACACACACTTGAAGAAACCAGTCACCATCTTCATTGACTCCAATCCACAACCATCCATAGCATTTACACAGTTTGTATCAAACAGTGTGGGAAAACATAATTTTAAAATGTTTTAGATTAATTTTAGTGACTGAATAAAGGGGCTGGCCGGCTTAGAGCCCTAGTGCATGTATACCTACTCAGAAGTACTCAGAACTAGCTCCTAGTGCATGTATACCTACTCAGAAGTACTCAGAACTAGCTCCTAGTGCATGCGGGTTGTTACCGTTGGGGGCCAGCCTATTGTTCTCGTAACCGCGAATCTCCATACATTGATTACCAAACGGGGCCAAAAGGTATAATACTATAATTAAAATTCAATCGCGTAATTTTCATACTTCTATTGCCGCTTGGGGCCATAGTGACTAAGTACAGTCGGCTACCAAACCAAAACGATGATTCTGTAGTACTATTAAATTAATTTTAACAATTGTTTTGACAAGATAGTTATAAAATGAAAGACGAAATTAGCAATGAGACACAAATTTTTATATTTGGATCAAATGTTAATATGTATGTATGGGTAACATTAAGGGTATATTTAAATCACAGCCTCTGATAAGAATATGTACTTATGAAAAGTAACTAGTATTGTATTATGTAAGTTTAAAATAGAATAGTAGAATAGTAGTCTTCATTCGAATATGCATTACATTGAGCTTACTTCCTTACACCATCCTAGCTCCATGCGGGTGGTTAAACAATACAACCAGCTATACAAATAGTATTTTGTTACACAAGGGGTGAAAGAGAGCTATTTCGGACGAAGGTCCAATTTGGGGCCCGTGCGAGCGCAGCTCGCAAAGGGCGCTAAGGATCGAGTCTACCCGAGATATTTAGACGCCAGAGCGAGCGAAGCAAGCGAGGGCGAATATAGTTCGAGGGTGAAATAGCTACTTACACCCCGAGGTAAGCATAATACTTCACATCATTCGAGCGAGGTAAGTTAAACGGAAAGACTGAGTACAGAACCATGCAGTGCAGGACACTGCAGGACCGCAGAACCAAAAACATATACATAACCCAAAAACTCACAACACTTAGTCGAATTTACGTATATACTTATCAGATTTGAATCATAATCGTCAATTATAGTTGTAAGTTTGAGGACTACGGGAAAGTTTAGGGTGTCAAAACACGCATTCTATTTGGATAATTTAATTTTTTTTATTAAAAGTTAAATTCTTTTGGAGAAAAGCAAAAAAAGCCACGATTTTTTTATTTTATTTTTTATTTATTTTTTTGCTATTTTAATTTTTTATTTTATAGAATACATAAAATGTATATACTATTTTTTTTTCAATAAGTTTAAAAATAAAAAAGTTATTAATTTTTTTTGAACTCCCGGATATGGTCGGAGTATGGAACGATCGACGGAGTATGGAAAGATCCCGGACAGGATTTGCGCACGTCTAGTTAAAAAACGGCTAAACGCGGTTTCCCAAACAATTTATGAAAAAAAAAAACTGAGTCGTACGTATCGCCACACTGTCAAGCATAGTGAGTGGTGGTCTGTGGTAGGTTCTTCGTCATGACATGAACCATTTAAACCTATGGGTGTGTAATATGTTTGAAAATGGAACGATTTCTAGTTTTCATTGCCCGGCTTCGGAAACGCGAACTTTCAAGGACTGTTTTAACAGCTGCAAAACCTCTTTTCTGAGCTCGGATGATGTAAATCTTATTTTTATTACCAGCTAGTAATAAAATAAAATAAGTAGATAAATACATTTAAAACGGTGCGGCTAAAAAACTATAATCTCAGTCCGGCCACGATACCTTATTTTTTCAGACAGTTTTTCCACTTGTGATTTTCTGCAGGGTAGGGTAAGGACAAAAGAGCCCTTGGAACAATATTGACATTAAAATTATAAAAAAAAAAATATTGACATTAAAATTATTTTGACAGTGGGTACCAAGACGTCAATGAATGTCTAATTTTTGACGTTGGTACCCACTGGGGCCAATTCTCTAGGACACACTCACTAAAATTACTTGACAATATTAGCTCCGACGCTCTTACGCGGTTGCCATAGATTCCATTTTCGAACTCACTTTTGAATTAGTTCATCAGTACATTAAAATAATTCAAAAGTCGGTTCGAAAATGGAATCTATGGCGTCCGCATAAGAGCTGTCAAACTTAATATTGTCAAGTAATTTTAGTCAGTGTAACCTAGAGAATCGACCACTCTGTCAAACTAATTTTAAGGCAATTTTTTTTTATAAAAAAATAAGAAAAAATGGCTCGAGTTTGGGGGTTAAATTAAAAAGAAAAATATAAACATACCTTTGCTGATAATAAATGAAAACTGCGTTGATAGGCTTGTACCAGCTGCGTTTTCGTCTTGCTCGTTCATTTTATTTTACGAAAACTGCACACAAGTACTTTATTCACACACTGCACACTGATAGTCTAAACATGAAGTGACACCTGTTCATTGTCAAGGCTATGACCCTCCAAAGCCTAGTATGAGATATGAAATAACTTTTTGATTGGTTCAGCTAAAAATACAACCCTTCATAATTGGTTAACAAAACAATGACATGAAAGACAAAAGAAAATATCAAAAGACCGCTAAATAATATTTGTAAAATGAAAGCGGTACAGAGGGTAAGTAACCAAGGTCATCAAGCAGGTAAAGCCACTCACGATGACTAATGAACGACATATTTGAATGTGTGTACAGAAGTTTCAAGAACTCTATTAATACAATCTGTTGCTGACTGTACTTGTTACAATCCTTTATGGCCAAGTGCGAGTTGTTTTTCATTTAAATAATAATAGTCGAAAAAGGCTTTGGCCCCTAGCGGTAATACTCTTTGGCCCCTAGCGGCAACAACCCGTGCATGCATACCTACTCAGAAGTACTCAGAACTAGCTCCTAGTGCATGTATACCTACTCAGAAGTACTCAGAACTAGCTCCTAGTGCATGTATACCTACTCAGAAGTACTCAGAATTAGCTACTACTATAATGTTTTAGATATCTTAATTCCTCTGTTTCTACATCTCTGGTTCAAAGAACATCAAAGTGTTTCCACTGATTCTGCTTATCCATTTAGCTGAGCATTATAAGACCTGCCTGTTTTTTTATTCCAGGAGGACAATGAATGTGGGAGCTGTCGGCTGTCTCCGCAGGATAAAGGACGCAATCTCAGTGGCTCGGCTCGTACTGGAGCACACCCAGCACTCGCTGCTGGTGGGCGAGCTCGCCACACAGTTCGCCGTCCAGATGGGCTTCCAGGAGGAATCGCTATCATCACCAGGATCTAAGAGCTTGTGGTTGGATTGGCACAATAAGAATCACTGCCAACCTAACTTTTGGACTGTGAGTGGACAAAGTAAATGCTATGCTATACATTAACCCTCTTATCCATAAAACTTATCAAGCCTTTGCTAACTAAATTGTTGTTTTTCCTTTCTCACAGACACAAATTTCAGTGTGAAAGAGGATTAGAGGAGGACAAACGAATTTTAACATCATTTTAGCTATAATAGATAGGTATTGGATGTTTATGTTTATGAATAAGATATATACATATATTGTACACATGGGTCTACTCCTACTCAGCAATTCACCTGTCTCACCCTATTTGGTTTGCTGGAAGAGATCTCTTATTAGTGATAAGCTCGCGTTTGTACACGTTTTCTATGTTTTTTACTGTCCTACCTATGTAACTGCTGTCATCCGAAATGAAGATCTTGCCGAGAGCTGTCACATCTCCATACAAACCTGTAGTCTAAAGTCTGATTTTTAATTGCGTAGAATTCTGACATTTCAGATATCATAAGGTTTTTTAACCGTAACATCGGGGTGACCACAATGTAGCAATAAATAATTTGGAATTTGGAATTTTGGAATTTGGAAAGGAAACGGCGCGGTAATCGAAATAAATCTGAAATTCTAAACCATTCTTTAGCGTTGTTACTATTTATAATGCCATACGACTAAATAAATAGATCAAATAAAAGAGCTGACCGTACATCGTTAGGTATTACCTTGAAATACTCTATGTGTGTTAGGGAAGTGACCTATAAAATAACCAAAGAATATAAAGTCTCAGACTCTTTAATAATTCATGTCAGCGATGATGATGATGAAAGTGATATTAGTATTAATGATGGTTAGAGATTTTAGTAAAAAAAATGTTTTCTTTACTTGTACTTTTTTACTATTTGTGATGAAAAGGGACGTAATTATCACTCGCCGTATATCCTTTTAATTTGGAGCGCTGCACTTAATAAAATGGATACATTCTATTATAACTATAATGGATACATTCACTAACAAATAAAATGTATAAAAAAAAGTATTCGAAATCAAATGTCAGTGACTCTTATGTAGAATGTCAAAAGGTTCATTTCATCTGAACTCGAACACTTTCTCACTCTGGTAATCATTC
>CAUOQF010000398.1:0-53679 GCA_963457715.1 Argyresthia albistria | reverse complement strand
ATTCCTATCAGGAACCAATCGTCTAAGTACAGGGTGGAGAGGTAACCAGCGGAGCGCAAAAGTTTAGCTACAGGCTTCATAACCTTAGTAAATACATATGGGGCCGTGCTGAGACCAAATGGTAAAACGTTAAACTCATACAACACATTTGAATTAGAGGCTTTATCATGCCATTGAAAGCGTAGGTACTTTCTATGTTCTGGATGGATACTTATGAAAAAATAGGCGTCTTTAACGTAAATTTTTGCTAGATAAACATCACGTGAAATCAGTTTTAATGCTGTTCTTAAATCTTCTAGCTTAAAGTGATGCGTTTCCACAAACTTGTTCAAGGTTTTTAAATTTAATATGAAACGCATTTTGCCATTTGGTTTCGGCATCAGAAATATGCCTGATAAGAATTGACCGCGGCAGGGTAAACACCTACTGATGGCACCAATGGATAATAGATCTGAGATTGAGTCATCAATCTGTCTTTGTTCCAGAGTGGAAAAGTTGTTATTTAAGGGTATGGTATGTTGCACAACGGTTTGAACAAAAGGTATCTTGTAACCCATAATGTATGATAGAACAATAGGGTCGTTAGTTATCTTAAGCCATTGGTTATAGTACAGGGGTAAACTACCCGCGTAATTTACCGATGTTAGCGGCGCTGGTTCTGCTGCGGCCGCTGATACTGCGACGACATCATCGATGAGGGCGGCGGCCGACTCCTCGTCGCGGCAGGTCTCATGTTGCGCGGTGGAGCTCCCGGCTGCGGCTGACGGTAAGGTTGACGGTATTGGACGGGAGCCTTCCAGTTTTTTGATTGAGTTGTTGATGGCGTTGGTCGAGGTCCAGTAGGTCTGGGTGTGGGCTGAGGCTTGAGTTCAGCACCAGATTTGTTCACTGTTTTGGCCGCTTTAAGTGTCTCCGACAAGTTTTGTCCAAATAACAGTTCATCTACTTTTGTGCTTTGTATTTGTTCCTTCATTTCTTTTTTCAGTGCTGATAGAATGAAAGTCCTTCTGGTAGAGGAGTCACTATACATGCAGTCACATAATATGCGACTGGTATCCATAAGTAGTCTCAGAAGCTCATGATTTTTTTCTTTGGAAGTCAGTACTATTGTAATTGACTCGCCGAGACTTGCAATAGCTGATGAAAGCAGTCTCTGTTTGGCCTCTATGGCCTTGTCCCGTTTCAAGGTGAGTTCCGATATAGCTGCTTTCATTTCCAGATTAAGAGCAGGCGCCTTTATCAATTTACAGTTTTCTGGAATTAGGTACCTGTCTGTAAGTTGTTTCCTCGACTCCTTTGACAAGCCGTTAGTAGCGCAGTGTTCCAGACGGACAGCAACATCGTTATTTAGCGGCTTTCCATATATGTAATCTTGGTTAGGGTCTGCGCCAAGGATCTCAAGTATATCATCATCGAACAAGTCTTCTGTGGGCTGTGTGCCGGATGCATTTGCAGCCGACTCGTCTAGACATGCCAGGGGGGCGTCTTCAGTTTGTGTATCAGACCTATTTGCATTAGTAGATATGTCAGGGGCCGTAGAAGGGCCGGCTGGAAAAAATATCAACAGCCCATGAAGGTAGGTACCATATGTTTTAGAAACAATCCTAATAACTGTTTCGCAAAAACATGACTAAACAGTACAACTCCAAAGAGAGGTACGCAAGTTAAGGTACACCGGAAGATAAGTACAATTATTATTGTAGGCAAGGAGTTTATCTGGGTAGTGAAATCCCAAAGGAAAACACGCAAACCCCTCCATATGATAATTAGATGTGGGTATTGTGAAGTAACAGTTATTTACTTGTGAAAAAACTAAATTTATGTCACTATGCAATCACTTCAAAAAGTGCATTACAGTGTGTATGTATGTACCCACAATAGAATAGAATAACTAACCTTCATTTTCCGATAGCACAATCACAGGTGTCCGAGGTGAATCTGGTTGGTCAGATTCAAAATCGCTGTGACGACTTTCACTCCTTTTACCACGACCACGACGTATTTTACGTTCCAACTTTTTAAGTTTTTTACG
Source organism: Argyresthia albistria (assembly GCA_963457715.1). Classification (NCBI taxonomy): domain Eukaryota; kingdom Metazoa; phylum Arthropoda; class Insecta; order Lepidoptera; family Argyresthiidae; genus Argyresthia; species Argyresthia albistria. The sequence continues at coordinate 51,647 of CAUOQF010000398.1, read as the reverse complement.
TAAATGTTCATAATCATCGTGATCACTTCGTTTCCTTTTCGGCATTATATACTTTTTTAATTTAACGATGAGCACGTGCGAAAACGGCGAGCACTAAAACGCGAATGGCAGGTCAAACGGTAGTCTTTGGTTAACAGATGAGCATCTACCCTATTTTTTTATATTTATAAAATCTCAATATAGTGTGAATCGGCGATCCCTGGGCGGTACTACAAGTGTTATTTAAGCTAATCCTGAGGAAGAAGAGGAGTATAATTGAAAGAAAAAAGACTTCGAAAATTAATGGCCGACTTTAATTGTACATACAAAAGGGCACAAACTATTTATGTTCCACCGTCTCCGCCAGTAGCACCAATTTATTGTGATTGTGCAGGACGTTTTGTATTTTCTGGACAGTCGCTCGTTCCACTCCATGAATAATTTGACACCGTCTATCGGTTTCTGCCTCGTCGTCTCCCATGAAGTAAATTTGCAAAAATTGTGCTTGACCGTTGGGTGGAGGTAAAAGTGACCCTATTTTATGGTGCACTTGCCCCTGCACCGTAAAGGTTGGTGAAAACCCAGGCATCGCGAGAATTCTGTCTGCCCCAAAGGAAGTCATGTGAAAACATGAATTATATTTTTTTATTCGGTTTAGGAAGCGCCGTGACTCATCAGTCTCGCCCAAAAATAATTCCCTTAAAGGGTCGACCGGCTCCGCTAATGTGGGGATGGCTACCTTGCCCCCAGAGCAACACATTCCCGCCGTTTCCTCTTTCCATTTCAGTGCCCCACAGAATCTGCAAGCCTTGTTCATACGGTCAATTTTGATGAGTCTATGGTTACTATAATCTAAAGTAGGATCGTAGTCGAAAGCACATTTTTTGAAAACTCCCCACATATTCCTTGAAAATATTTGCCGACGTTCAGCTTGTCGTTGGGCAACAGCGTTTTGGCGCAGATCTGCCTCTTCGACTGTTTCAGAGGCTCGTTGAGAAGCCATGCGCTCTGCGTTCTCTTGACGTCGTAAAGTCGCTTCCTCTGGTGTTTCAGAGGCTCGTTGAGAAGCCATGCGCTCTGCGTTCTCTTGTCGTCGTGAAGCCGCCTCCTCTGGTGTTTCAGAGGCTCGTTGAGAAGCCATACGTTCTGCCATATCCCTTCGTCGAGCATCCGACTGCTCTTGTGTCTCCGCAGCAATCTGAGATGCAATGCGGTTAGCGTTCCGGTGACGTCGAGCATCAGCCTGCGCTGAGGTTTCAGATGCTCGAGAATTTGCCTGACGCGCCGCTTGCTCAATTCTCCGCTGTTAAGCATGAACAGAAGATTCTTGCTGTCTAGCTATCTTCTTAGTTCGCGCTCCTTGTGAGTAGTGGTGGTTAATATAACGTAAAGCCGTTTAAAGCAGCACGTTATTCACTTGTAACGAAAAGCGTGTGCTATTAATCGAATCAGATAGAGCTACGTTATCACAAGGAAACGGACCGACGCTGTACGCGCTGCGCTGCCAGCGCCATGCGCGCTGCGCTGCCAGCGCCATGCGCGCTGCGCTGCTAGCGCCAGCGGACTTTTTGTAGCATTACGTTAAAAAAAGCACAGCGCACTGCGCTGCTAGCGCCAGCGGACTTTTTGTAGCATTACGTTAAAAAAAGCACAGCGCAGCGTGATCAGTCGACCGGTTACTCGCGACCGCGCTGGACGTTGAGTGATTTCGCGCGCTTTCTCGAAAACATTCACAATTCGTTCGACGCGTTCGTTTCGATAACTTAGCGTGTAAATTAGCAGGCTAAAAAAATTAGCTTATTCCATTTAGCCTGTTATCAAAAATTAGCCGTTATGACCACCACTACTTGTGAGCTCGACGAAAGATTTGTTTTGCGTTTGCGAGGCATTCTCAATTTAAAAAGTTACAATGCCAATTACAATTCTATGCGAAAGAACCACAGTTAACCTTTAACCTATCCGAAATTATAAATAGAATACCTTGTTGTAATTATCAAGACAAAAGAGACCAACTATCGAGATGAGAGAGAGAGAGAGAGAGAGAGAAACTTTAGCAATAAATCAACAGAACAACCTCAGTCAGTGCGTGTCAGTGCCGGCATATATCATTGAGCTACCATTACTACGTATAGAGGCGCTGTCTCAAACAAAATGCGTGTCGCTACTTGATCACGTGGGAAGCGGGGGGCGGGGTGCGGGCGGGGCGAGCGTACGTATAGATTGTACAACGCAGAAGTGACACTGCTTTAGTACCTAAATCACATCATTTGAGTGCAGTTTATTACAAAATGTAATAAAATAACCTACCTAAGTAAGAAAATGGTTAGGTAGATAACTATTGCGCTTTCGCATTTAGGTGTGACGTCACGGTCTGGGCGGGAATTTTAAATTCTGGCTGTTTTCTCAACTTTGTGATTAAACCTTGTGACGTTTTATCAATTTGACGAATGTGACGATGTGTTGGCGAAATTTTGCAGCAAATCGGTTTAGTAACTAAAAAGTAAGACGTGATTCTTTCATACAGTTGAACCCACGTAGTTGAAACGTTTTTACCCTCGAAAAATCCCATTTTGTATTGTTTCCCGGAATTATTCCGCGTTTTTTCCCACAATGGAATTATTCCTGGGTAGAATCCCATCACAAGCCCCATCCCGAATTCCGAAGTGTGAAGTACTCACTCGTACCACCATTAGTACCTACGTGTATCTTATCTGTATACGGTTCACTTTTATAATCTATGGTTTTTAAACAGAAGTCGGGTGCAGTAGAAAAAAATGTAGAAAATTAGTTTTGGGTTGGATTTAGTTGATATTTTGCTTACTTACCGATGATAAGTGACGCCACTATCTTTTTTCTTCCATTTTGTTGAATTGCGACAGTATCGTAGCACGCAAGTTGGCATTTTCGACTTATATTTTCCCGCCGTGTCGACGTGCGTTCCGTAGGAGAGGTGGCTAGCAACTAAACGCGTTGAGGTTCATGAACCTCAACGCATGGCGCAAAAAATTTGTTCGCGAAGTCGGTTCCATACGCTAGTAATAGTAGTTCAATGGCATATATTAAGTAAGCTTGAAACCAAACCATACCGCGATGTAAAATACATGCAGCGCCATCTAGTGACATATTTATGAAAACTTTTTATGGATGCATTTTGAACATCCGACGGAATCAGTGATTATTTTTCGGGATAAAATGTAGCCTATTTTTTAAGTCAGGGTATGATCTATACACATCTCAAAATTCAATTAAATCCGTCCAGCCGTTTCAGCGCTAAAGACTGACAAACATATAAACACACACACAAACTTTCACGATTATAATATTAGTGTGATTTATACATTTCAAATCATTAAATTTAGGAATAGGATGATCCCACCAAACATCATCACTGACAGGAACATTGGACTTAATATTAATATTTTTCTTATAACTAATTTCATCTAGAGTTTTTAAATTAGGACAACCCATTTCTTCAACATTAGTTACATTACACTCGATACAAAAATTCTTTACCCACTGAACTTTTTCATTACCCTTTACAAATATTTCACAATTTTGTAGATATGGTTTAACAACTTTTTTGAACTCATTCATGTCAATAAATCCTTCCCTCCAGTAAATACCTCGATTTCTCTCAATCCAATTAACATTTTTTTTCAACAGCTGTTAAAGCTGAATAAGCAAAAGGTGGTTTAACTAAAAACATTTGCGTATACTTGTCAGTAGCTAACGCGAATTCTTTGACAATATACTCATTTTTATAGTCTTTGAATCCTTGTAAATCAACAACTAAGTATTGTTTCATCATGAAATTTTCTTCACAATGCTCGTCAAAGGTTTATATTCAATTATACAATCGTTTATTATAAGACAGTAGGCACTAGTTTTGTCAGGTATTTCAACTGTTGATTCGATTTCTACACATACATCTACTGGTCCAGTCTTAAGAGTTTCGTTTTGACGACAACAGTCTATTACAAATAAAGGTGCTATAGTTTTGAACTCAACTGGATTAAGCAACGGTTCACTCCGACGACTGTAATACGACTGTTGGAAGTTTGTGTATGCTTCATATATTAAAGAAAACTTATCATGTTTGAAATCTGTGTTTAAACTCTCATATGGATAATAGACAGAGTTAAGTAATACTTTAACATTACGTAGATTACAGTGATCGAATAGAGAAGCATCAACTGATCCATTATTTTTGCGATTGGTTTGTAATCCTATTGTTAGGATAGACGATTATTTGTGTAGTCACCAGTTGGCGCGTGGGGCGCCCGTGCCTATAAATACAAACGAAACTGGGGGTGGGCGCTCATTTGCTCGTCTGCGCTCGGTGGCGCTGATACAGGATTCGGTGCTCAACGCGTTCGGCTGGTGAGATTGTTCCGTACTTATTGTGTCGCTAAATTGCTGTGTACTTGTGTAGTAATAAGCATTGCTGGCTTTTTGTTTTGGTGTAAATAGTTTTGAATCATATTTTGAGAAATAAAGGTTAGGTTTTGTTGGTAATCGTTTTTTTAATTAAATTCTCCTTCTGGTTCTAAAATCAGAAGTGGGATTGAAACACGTTTCCACTAGTTTTGTCATCCTACACGTTTGAAAGCAGCTAACGTAACAAAAAGCCAGTAATTGTTTGAAATGTCGGACGATGACGACTCACCCAGCAGATCGCGTCGACACCGACGGCATAGGTCACGTTCTCGTCCGAAACGATCTCGACATCACAGCCGTGATGATACGACTAGAAAAGCATTAGATAAAATCTTATCGCGTTTGGATTCTTTGGAAGAAAATAGCAGTTCAACGGCTACCCGCCGCATTCCTCCACAAAGTCATGACTCACCGCAGTTACGTTCGGAAACGCCACCGAGGCGTGTTTGTGAACCACCCAGCAATACGCAAGCATTAGTCGATGCTTTGAGCAACGTTATTCAACCCTTACGTTCTCAAAACTATTATGTGTCGAGTTTTGACCCAAAATTACACGATTTTGACGTATGGTGTGAGGAGCTTAACCGTGCTAGGTTAACTAACCGCTGGAATGACGCTGAGTGCTTGTCTCGCGTCGCAGGATGTTTGAAAGGGGACGCGAAGACTTGGCTAAATGAGTGGGTCACAAATGATAGGTCGTGGTCCAACTTCAAGACGGAATTTAAATCTTTGTGCCCGCGTAAACTCGATTACGCCAATTTACTGTTTGAGGCCATGAACACAACGTCAGACAAGTACTCATCGTATGCGGAATATGCACGGCGAACATTGTTGCGATTACGCATAGTTAAAGGCTTGACTAACGAACTTATGGTTTTGATCGTAATTCGCGGCATCACTGATCCTCAAGTGCGAGCAGCGGCCGCAAATGCTAATTTGACTAGTGAAAGCCTTGTATATTTCCTTACCATCTATGTCAAGCCTGGCAAACAAGAGCAAACAACGAAAACTGATTCTCGTCACCATCACATAGAACAACGAAAACGCCATTTAACAAAACCTCGTATAAGTTGTTTTTCTTGTGGCCAGACGGGACATAAGAAGACAGACTGTCCTAAGAAACCAAAGACGTCCCAATCGCAATCGAATACCTGTACGTTCTGTAAGAAAGTTGGTCATACGGAAGATGTGTGTTTTGCTAAACATAGATTCCGGTAAGGCACTGGTTTACGTTGATGACGTGTTACTGTTGAGCTTAACGGTTGATGAGAGTATTGCACTGTTGCGGGAGGTCCTTCAAACTCTGACAGGAAGCGGGGTGTTCAATCAATCTTCGCAAATGCTCGTTTTTGACTACCGAAGTTGAGTATCTGGGTCGAGTAATTAGTCAAGGGTCAGTCAGGCCGAGCCCAACAAAGGTTGAAGCTCTTGAGCAAGCTCCTGTCCCAGGGAATGTCAGACAAGTTAGGCAATTTCTCGGGCTCGCAGGGTATTTTAGAAAATACATTGAGGGGTATGCGACAAAAACGGCTTGCATTTCTGTGTTGACCAAACAGGGAGTTAAGTTCGAGTGGGGGACAGAGCAAGAGAAAGTGCAGAGAGAGCTCATAAAAACACTGACTAGCGAACCGATACTGGCAATATTCGATCCAAAATTGCCTACAGAACTGCACACAGACGCAAGCAGTGCAGGTTACGGTGCAGTACTGATGCAGACTCATGACGATGGTAGTAAGAGAGTAGTGGCGTACTACAGTAAAGTTACCCAGGGTGCAGAGAGCAGGTACCATTCTTACGAACTGGAGACGCTTGCAGTCGTCAAAGCTTTAGCACACTTTCGACATTACCTTATCGGTATCCAATTCAAGATCATTACCGACTACAATGCGCTTAAGTCTACAGAGCGTAAGAATGATTTGCTCCCTCGTGTGGCTCGCTGGTGGATCTACTTACAGGATTTTACCTTCAACATTTAATATCGCAAAGGCACGATGATGTCGCATGCCGACTACCTAAGTCGTAACCCACCAACGACCCATGTTCACCAAGTTGCAAAACCACGCAACTGGATCACAGGATTAGGTTGTGCATCACGTTACCCCTGAGATGCACCATGCGAATGGGCAGGTGGAGAGATATGCTCGTACAGTATTAAACATGATTCGCATCGAAGCAAATCATAAGCAGACTTCATGGTCTGATGAATTATGGCGACTTCAGTTGGTTTTGAATATCACAAAACAAAAGACGACACAAATATCGGCACTTAACTCACTCATTGACACGGACGCATCTACGCCGATTATCCGCGCTTTAGTCCGTGATGTTGCAGCCGACTCATCAAGGCCAAATCGTGAGGCTTGGCGGGAGTTATGCAGAGGCAGAGCATCGGAGCTTCTCAAGCGCAACCAGGCTATGCAAGATGCTTATGCAAATCAGCAACGACAGGCACCCCGTGTTTTCAAAATTGATGACCTTGTGTTTGTGATTAAATATTCACAGTCAACAGGAAAGCTTGGTTCCGGGATGAGAGGACCATACAAGGTGGTGAAGGTCCTCCCGAGTGGACGATATGAACTGAACCTGTTGGCTGGTTCATTCGGCAAGTCCACACAAGCTGCTGCCCAGTACCTAGTACCGTGGCGCGGGGAGTGGTGCCCTGATACATGTGCTGTTTTCGTTGAGAGTGAGTATGCTGTTGGATATGGTAGATGCCGCCTCTATCTAGGGATACGGCAAGTTATGCCTCTATCCATAGATATGACCGGTGGAGCGTCTCTATCCGGGTTACGCGTAAGGGCCTAACAAGCTCCATCGCTTTCGTGCACGGTTGAGTGTCACGGCGGACTTTGTCCGGCAGCTTATAGCTGGCAGCCTTTGGCTGGTTGGATATGGTAGATGCCGCCTCTATCTAGGGATACGGCAGATAATGCCTCTATCCATAGATATGACCGGTGGAGCGTCTCTATCCGGTTTATGCGTAAGGGCCTAACAAGCTCCATCGCTTTCGTGCACGTTGAGTGTCACGGCGGACTTTGTCCGGCAGCTTATAGCTGGCAGCCTCTGGCTGGTAAGATGATGGATGTGAATAGTTTCGCTTGTATGCAGTGATGATGAACGATTGGTGCATCCGAAAGGTTTAAAGATGACGGATGCAATGTGTGGCTAGAAATAGGATTTATCTTGGTGTGATAGTTTGAAAGAGGGCCTTGCAAGCGAGATGATATGACTGTGAAGGGGTGAACAGCAGCTAAATCTGCTGCATAGTGGATACAACACTAATGATTCCAATGGTTTTCAGATGACGAAGAAGACGCTTCTACGGCAGGTCCTTCGTCGAAAGATGGTGCCAATGAGACTGACTCTGCCCGTGAGGTCAATGAAGATGTGTCCGAGGACGGACCCCCGTCAGAATTGGCCGTGTTAGGATAGACGATTATTTGTGTAGTCACCAGTTGGCGCGTGGGGCGCCCGTGCCTATAAATACAAACGAAACTGGGGGTGGACGCTCATTTGCTCGTCTGCGCTCGGTGGCGCTGATACAGGATTCGGTGCTCAACGCGTTCGGCTGGTGAGATTGTTCCGTACTTATTGTGTCGCTAAATTGCTGTGTACTTGTGTAGTAATAAGCATTGCTGGCTTTTTGTTTTGGTGTAAATAGTTTTGAATCATATTTTGAGAAATAAAGGTTAGGTTTTGTTGGTAATCGTTTTTTTAATTAAATTCTCCTTCTGGTTCTAAAACTATTATAACATACCGAGGTTTTTCTAATTGTGAAGAAGTCTTTATCGCCCATGTATGTTTAGTAGTTTTTGGTAAGAGTGGGTATTCATACAGATCCCAATTTCTAAACGAGATATTGATAGACCTATCTTTTTCCAAAATTTTGTTTAGTGGGATATTAGCTGAAAAAGTTTCTCCTTTAACCTTATTACTATCAATACCTCACCCCAATTCTTGCTAGCTTTGTTTTCAAACTCACTCAGTGACAAGAAAGACTTCATAGTTGTTGTGAGACCCACATTTCTTACCCTGTCTATCTCGACTCCGTTTAACTCATATCGAATATCTTGGAAAAGGAATAGAAATGCATTATTTGTAAAATCCACGGATGGCATTACTTCTTTGTTGACACTGCTAATGACCTTCAGTGACCCTTCGATATAAAGTGAACTTTCAGAAGGCAAAAGGTAAAGATCTTGTTTATTAACTGGTATGCGGATTTCATCATTATTGTTGTAGCTAGTGATATATGGTTTATACGAATGAAACTGGTAATTTTCTATTCTATTATCGTATGTTAAAGGTTCGGATATGTTTAAAATGTTCATTTTATAATTTTTAATAATTTTAGAATTTTTTTATTTTCTTTTGTTAGTTTTCTATGATGAGATGTTTTTTTCGTTATTTCTTGAGTGATACTAGATCGTTTTAATGGTTGTAAAGGCTTTTTATTGAAATCAATCATCTTTTCTTCAGATGCAAATAGAGTTGTATCTCTTCTTTCCGGAAATTTATTAGATTGTTTTCACCATCTAATATTCTAATAGTAATATTGTTGACGCTGGTATGATTAACAGGAAAGTAAATAATATTCTTGGGGGTTTCTATAATTCTATAGCCTGGTGGCACGTTAGGCGCAAATTCATATATAATATTTATTTATTTATTTATTTATTTATTTATTTATTGACAATAAGACTTAACAGTACAACACCATAGCGCACTTATTGCTAAAGACTTAACACTTATTTACTTAGTAGTAAAAAGAGTTGGTACTCTAATTTTGGCATAGAATCAAAGAAAATATCAAGATGATCAAAAACATTGACTAATTTATTGATAAGCGCGACTGCTCTCGCTGTAGGGGCATTCTCGCCTCGGAGAGTTCGGAAAACCGGCACCGTGGCCAGCAACTGCGGCCGCCGCCGTGTCACTCGTACGCCCAGTTTGGGTACGAATAATGCAATACTAGATAACGTATTTGGATTAATACAATCTTTAGGCATTCTACACAATAACGGATTGAGTGACTCTGTAAATCCATCAGTGTGTACTTTTTTGTTGCTAACGATGCCGAGGATGTTTTAAATATATCTAGGAAATAAACATATATACTTATTATTAATAATTTGTGTTTCAGTTTACCAAGTATAAGTTTAATTTTTAGGTAGTTTAGTTTCAGAGATTTCAAATTACTAAATCACGCGTTTGAACTTGAAAATGTATTGCACCCTTTTTTAGGGTTCCGTTAGAGAAACAAGAAACCCTTATAGTTTCGTCAAGTCTGTCTGTCCGTCTGTTCGTCCGTCCGTAAGTCACAGCATATTTATTCCAAAACTATTAGGACTACACATGAACCTTTGTGTGTAGATGTACTCTGTGAACCGCTTTAAGACACTAATAAAAAAAAAATAAGGGCGGGCTCCCCATTTATGGAACTAAAACCAAACATTTTTTTTCATCAAATCTATAATAATAATTATAAATAATAATAATTAAATTTATTCATCAAAACCTTGGAGGAACGCGGCCTTTCCTAAAGATCAAAAGACTTGGACAGTAAAAAAGTAACAATATTTTACACAGAAATAATGTGAACATACGAGCCTGAGCTAGGTATAAACCTGTATTTCAGGCTACAGCGCTCTTCCCAGAATATGTATTGCTAGTTTATGTTACACAGAATCCAACAACAAAACTGTAATATTTAAAAATCAAAAACACAGGTAAGTATTGCAATTATTTATGTTGTTATGTAGTTAGTCTATTTTCTGAAACTTCCATCCACTATTAAAGGGATAAGCTGCGGCGACCTAAATAAATAATGCAGGCTCCCCGGTAATCGTTTCTAGCTTCTTGGTTCGGTTCCAAGCGGTGATAGCGTATACCGCTTCACTGAGTAGGTTCTTGCACTCATAGCATGCCGAGCACAATGCGGGTTTTTTTGAAAAAGGGTGAGGGACAGAGTTATACACGATTAAATTTATTTAGCTAACCATATTTTGGATAAAGCTGGAGGACTCAGGATCGGATAGAGTGGAAGAGGGGGAGAGTGGCCTTTAACAAAGTCGAAGTATATTTTTTTTGACCTTAAAATCATACAGATAGCTTAGTCAACGTCAATATAATATTAATATTTTTGTATACTACCGCCCGTTTAATTTTTTCACAGCTCCAAGGGACCATAGACCTGAGTAATCGATATTAATTTCAACATTATACCTTAAAAGGAAAAAGGGAACCCTTATAGGATCACTTTGTTGTCCGTCTGTCTGTCTGTCTGTCTGTCTGTCTGTCTGTCCGTCCGTCTGTCCGTCCGTCTGTCACGACCCCTTTTCTCAGGAACGCGTGGAGGTATAATGTTGTAATTAATATCGATTACTCAAGTCTATGGTCCCTTGGAGCTGTGAAAAAATTAAACTTCTAGGTCCACGCAATCAAAACATACCACGATATTATGTCATAATTTTGCTGGATTTGAATGAACTCGCGTGGAACTCGCAAGGGAATCAAAACCTATAGGGTACTTCCGGTTGGCCTAGGGTCATGAAATTTGGAATGTAGGAAGGTCTTATAGCACAAGGCCTTTATTGAAAAGGCCACTTTCAATGGGAACTGCAGGCGTTTAAATTGAAAGGGCAAGTTCGTTGGGATAATAGGTATTCGCGGTATCAATACTGTTTCTCCCCTGGCCTCGCCGGTGATGATGGTGGCTTGCACGATGTGCCTTTTCAGCTCCGTGATGCGTAACCTGGTGCCATTGCACAACCTTGGAGCATCCAGGTTACGCATCAGTATGACAGGCACACCCACCTTCAGTTCCAACTTGTGTGACGGCACTCCCGAAAGCTCTAAAGAGTTAAGAAACTCTACTGGGTATGTTGTTGCATCGTCATTGGTCATCACAGTATCGATTGATGTGTAAGTAGTTACCACACCCGGGACTTGATCGATAATTTTTTATTAATTTTTCCCACCGACTCGTTTTTTGGCGCCATAATGGCTCTTTCACACAACCACTCCTCGTTGCTCATGTTTTGTTGTAAGCTCGGAAAAACCATATGTATTAGGATCTCTTCCGAGGTTACAACATTACAGAAGTGGCTTTCAAATTTGATAAGGCCTTCCGCATCCATTGCCATGCGGCCTTCGCCGATTTTGAGGAGGTTTTGAGCAAAGATTCCGGATTCTTGGTCGTTGTGGAGCTGGACTCTCATATTAGTTGTGAGGTGCAATCTCTCTACCTTTGCCCATATTGGTGAAGCTTTGAGGCAAGCGTTGATTTCGTCTGCCGGAGTGCCGCGCTCAATGACCGGCAGCGTCTGCCGGAAGTCACCTGCGAGCAAGACGACCACTCCACCCATTAACGTGCGGTTGCCACGGATGTCTTGCAAGCTGCGGTCGAGCGCTTCAATCGCACGCTTGTGTGACATCGTGCATTCATCCCACACGATGAATTTGCATTGCTGCACCAGAGCTCCACGACCACTGCTCTTGCTTATATTGCAAGTGGGAGTTTCCTCACCCGCAAGATTCAGTGGAAGTTTAAACACCGAGTGGGCAGTTCTGCCTCCGCTGAGCAAGGTCACTGCTATCCCAGAGGACGCAACAGCTAGCGCAACATTCCTGTCTTTGCGCAGCTGCGCCAGCAGCAAATTCAACAGAAATGTTTTGCCTGTGCCCCCTGGTGCGTCTAAGAAATAGAGACCCCCTTCTTCGCTCTCCACGCGGCTTACTATTTTATTGAAAACTTGCCTTTGCTCAGGTAACAACTGAGGCTCAGTTTGAGCAACTTGAGCTCCTAAGGCTGCGGTATCATAACTGAGCTCCCTGATCAAATCATTGCACAACTCTCCTGTTCGTTGTGGGGTGGGCATGCCGAAATCAGAAAGCCGCTTAGACACTATTGAAAATACTTTGTCCTCAATAAGTTTAAGCGCTTCGTTGAAATATATATCATCGTCGGTCTGTGCTGTCTCTCGGTACCTGTGCGCGATGTCTTCCGATAAAGCGGTTTTATATTTATCCCAAAGTTGCAGGGGGTTCGAGAGTCCGCAAGTGCTCAACATGATGGCAAAGAGCTCTCTCAACTTGGCCGCTGATCGGCACAATACGGCGTCCTCCATCGTAGAGTCCCAGTGGCCGTCATCTTCCAAAAGTCCCATGGCCTCACACGCTTCTCGGAACGTAGCCTTTTCCTGTCCATCGACTGTTTTAAGGGCCTGAAAACTGATGGGGCCCGGACGCGGGTCAAAAGCAACCGCGCGCAGTAGCACTCAAAGTGTGTAACGTGTACGGTATATATTCTGCCCAGAGCATCCGACGCCTTCACACCATGCCAGCCTTCCACGGGGTTGCCCTGCACACGACGCTTCCATTCTTTCCGCGCAGCGTTTCATGTATAATATTTTGGCACTTCCGCGTACAGCAATGTTTTGGCAAATTCGTCAGTATGGCACAGACGGAAAAACGCTGTAAGTGTAGTCGTCGGCGGTGTCGCTACTCGATCGCGCAAGTTAGCCTCTGTGAAGTAAATGCGCTCACCGTTTGGAAGATGTACCGCAAGATGTATCACTGTCGGGTACCTCTCGTGAAGCGGCAAGCCTAATATTCGCCATGCTGCCTCGTTGCTGCTCACGTATCGACCAGCTCTAAACATCTGCACTTCGTCTCGTGTGTTAATATTGGCATTGCCTTGCTGCTGCACAATAAATATGGCCTGGTCACTGCCTTTGTTGATGTACTTACAAATGTATTTAGTTGCAAAACTCTACATTAATGTGAGCATCAAACATTTTGCAAAGGAGCGGCGAGTAAGGGACTATCCAGCTATTGTCTACTACGACGTCTTGCGCGGTACCCCTGATTTTAATTGTGACTGTACGTCCCCCTACCTCGAGTGCTCGGCGTCTGTACAACGGATACCCATTATCATTGGTTTGGGTCTCTTTTAACAGTGCACGAGGATACTTTTTTGTGCATTTCCTGTTCTTCATACACGGCTCATGCTCTTAATGTATTAATTGTATGCGTAGAAAAGGCAAGAAATCTGGGCCTGGTGATGGACGATGAGCTTAGATTTGAGGACCACATAGGCTCCAAAGTTAGAACGGCTTTTTATAGACTAAAGATTTTGTACGGGTTACGCCAGAATCTTAGTGTTAAGACTAGGGAAACTCTGACAAAGACCCTGGTTCTGTCACTGTTCAATTTTTGTGATACTGTCTATGGGCCTCGACTCTTTAAAAGGACTGAAAAAGCAATACAAAGAGTGCAAAACGCATGTGCCAGGTTCTGCTACTATATTAAGAGGAGGGACCACGTTACCCCTTATTTGAACACAAATGGAGTCCTAAAGATGTCAGCCCGACGAAAGTCTCATAGTGCATGCCTATTACACAAAGTAATACACTCAAAAAGGCCGGACTACTTATTCGAAAAGCTAAGTTTCACGAAAAACTTCCACAACAGAGGGACACGTTCGAAGGAGGAAAACAAACTGTTTATCCCTAGGCACAGGACCAGCGGATTCAGAGGGGGCTTCCGGTTTGCATCAGCGAAAATCTGGAATGATCTGCCACCACCTTTGCGGTCGCCTATGTGTATAGCTACATTTAAAAGAACATTCAAAAAATATCTCCTGGATGAGCAGAGGGCAAAGCTTTAGTGCCACTTGTATTATTCTGTGTACCTATCTACATAATTATATTTAAAAAAAAACCCTACCCTTAAAATAAATAACTCTAGTAAATATAACACTATGTTTGAATGTGTGTGTGCTAGGCTAAGCCTAAATTATTATTATTATTATTATTTTTCCTAGAATTTACTTTTTAGATTTTTAAACTTAGTTTAAAGTTGGAACCTAACTATTAGTATTAGGGCGGCTTGCAGAACGTGCCTAAATCGAGATTTAACATTAAACTAGATTTATCAACTGTCAAAATATATGAAATACGTCAAAGTTAAATCGATTTAAATGCTAAATCTAGATTTAAGCACGTTCTGCAAGGCGCCCTTAGTATAATATAGTATCTGTGCTATTTGGCAGGAATAATTTGTTCTTGCTGGTTTTTTAACTATTTGTTTTTTAATTTTATTTTTCCTTTTGTCAAAATTATGTGTGTATGTGGTAGCCCCGTGTTCTAAAGGTCCGGCTGAAAACCAGCGCTGAGCTGAGACCATCTCAGCTCGGCATTGCTGAGCCGGGTCCTATTAGCACTATGAGACTTCATTATTTAGCAAAAGTATATTTGCTATGGCGCCAAAAGTATATAATAGGCTGCCTAAATCGATTAGGGACATTGACCAACTACATTCCTATAAGGCTGGACTAAGACATTTCTTAGTCGAAAAATCGTACTATAAGTTAGAGGACTACTTAAAGGACAACTCGATCTGACATATTTTATTATTATTATTAAGTATACGATGAACTTTATTAAGACATTTTTGGATAGGTAACTAATTTAATTTTATGACCATTGTATTTATAATAACATTTGCACGTCTGCATGGCAGAATATAGCGTAAAATATTTAAGTGACATTGTTATAAAACCTGATGTACACCTATATTCAAGCAAATAAACGCTACTTTACTTTACTTTACTTTACTATGTGGGGCAAGCCACGCTTTTGCCACTCAATCGAATACATGAAGCACTGCGCTTCGCCAAATACATTCCCTTTCGTGAGGAGGGCCACCAGCTTTTGTACTTTGATTTTAAAAATTCGTGCTACGATATCGTGCCGGTCCGTCGGTTTTTGCCCACCCATTAATTCATCTTTAATCTCTTTCCAGGCTGGGTTGCACGTGAAGGTAATGAATAAGTCCGGCCGCCCATAGTTCCGAACGTAGGAGAACGCGTCCTGGGTGTATTGGTGGAGGTATCGTGGACTGTTCACGAACGACGATGGCAGGATCACCATCTGCCCTAAGTCATTCGGATTCACATTGCCATCGTGCGCAACAGCATCTTGCAAGTAAACGTAATTTTCTGCACGCAACTTGCTTTGGTTTAGCGCTATGAACCTTAGACGCTCACTCTCTATCTTAACGTACATGTCTACCAAAAATTGGGATAGAAGTACCCTACACCGCAGCGGCAAGTTGAAGTCGTGTTCGCGGACCATCAGGTGGAACGCGTAGAAAGCCATGCATGATACATTTTTGTTCAGGATCGGTTGCCCAGTCGCCGGATTGGTTTGAGGAATACTGAAGTTATATCCAACTTGTCCTTTCCAGAACATAATGGGATACTGTAGCGCATCGTAGAAGCGGTGAGTGTCAGCGATCCTGGTGAGCGTGTCGTTGTGCTTGCGTACGACGATGTCTCTTGGGGCCGTGAGGTCGGCGCCCGCGACCACAGCCGCCACCTCGGTGACGGCCGGCGTGTTGTAGCGGCGCGCGTGCTGCCCGCTCGGCACGCGGTCTGGGTTGATCACAACCTTGCAGCTCTCATCAGGCATGTTCTCTAGAGCTGATTTAAAGTCATGCACCAATTTATTGTGATCGTGCAGGACGTTTTGTATTTTCTGGACAGTCGCTCGTTCCACTCCATGAATAATTTGACACCGTCTATCGGTTTCTGCCTCGTCGTCTCCCATGAAGTAAATTTGCAAAAATTATGCTTGACCGTTGGGTGGAGGTAAAAGTGACCCTATTTTATGTTGCACTTGCCCCTGCACCGTAAAGGTTGGTGAAAACCCAGGCATCGCAAGAATTCTGTCTGCCCCAAAGGAAGTCATGTGAAAACATGAATTATATTTTTTTATTCGGTTTAGGAAGCGCCGTGACTCATCAGTCTCGCCCAAAAATAATTCCCTTAAAGGGTCGACCAGCTCCGCTAATGTGGGGATGGCTACCTTGCCCCTAGAGCAACACATTCCCGCCGTTTCCTCTTTCCATTTCAGTGCCCCACAGAATCTGCAAGCCTTGTTCATACGGTCAATTTTGATGAGTCTATGGTTACTATAATCTAAAGTAGGATCGTAGTCGAAAGCACATTTTTTGAAAACTCCCCACATATTCCTTGAAAATATTTGCCGACGTTCAGCTTCTCGTTGGGCAACAGCGTTTCGGCGCAGATCTGCCTCTTCGACTGTTTCAGAGGCTCGTTGAGAAGCCATGCGCTCTGCGTTCTCTTGACGTCGTAAAGTCGCTTCCTCTGGTGTTTCAGAGGCTCGTTGAGAAGCCATGCGCTCTGCGTTCTCTTGTCGTCGTGAAGCCGCCTCCTCTGGTGTTTCAGAGGCTCGTTGAGAAGCCATACGTTCTGCCATATCCCTTCGTCGAGCATCCGACTGCTCTTGTGTCTCCGCAGCAATCTGAGATGCAATGCGGTTAGCGTTCCGGTGACGTCGAGCATCAGCCTGCGCTGAGGTTTCAGATGCTCGAGAATTTGCCTGACGCGCCGCTTGCTCAATTCTCCGCTGTTCAGCATGAACAGAAGATTCTTGCTGTCTAGCTATCTTCTTAGTTCGCGCTCCTTGTGAGTAGTGGTGGTTAATATAACGTAAAGCCGTTTAAAGCAGCACGTTATTCAATTGTAACGAAAAGCGTGTGCTATTAATCGAATCAGATAGAGCTACGTTATCACAACGAAACGGACCGACGCTGTACGCGCTGCGCTGCCAGCGCCATGCGCGCTGCGCTGCTAGCGCCAGCGGACTTTTTGTAGCATTACGTTAAAAAAAGCACAGCGCACTGCGCTGCTAGCGCCAGCGGACTTTTTGTAGCATTACGTTAAAAAAAGCACAGCGCAGCGTGATCAGTCGACCGGTTACTCGCGACCGCGCTGGACGTTGAGTGATTTCGCGCGCTTTCTCGAAAACATTCACAATTCGTTCGACGCGTTCGTTTCGATAACTTAGCGTGTAAATTAGCAGGCTAAAAAAAATTAGCTTATTCCATTTAGCCTGTTATCAAAAATTAGCCGTTATGACCACCACTACTTGTGAGCTCGACGAAAGATTTGTTTTGCGTTTGCGAGGCATTCTCAATTTAAAAAGTTACAATGCCAATTACAATTCTATGCGAAAGAACCACAGTTAACCTTTAACCTATCCGAAATTATAAATAGAATACCTTGTTGTAATTATCAAGACAAAAGAGACCAACTATCGAGATGAGAGAGAGAGAGAGAGAGAGAGAAACTTTAGCAATAAATCAACAGAACAACCTCAGTCAGTGCGTGTCAGTGCCGGCATATATGAAGTAAGCTTGAAACCAAACCATACCGCGATGTAAAATACATGCAGCGCCATCTAGTGACATATTTATGAAAACTTTTTATGGATGCATTTTGAACATCCGACGGAATCAGTGATTATTTTTCGGGATAAAATGTCCAGCCGTTTCAGCGCTAAAGACTGACAAACATAATATAAACACACACACAAACTTTCACGATTATAATATTAGTGTGATCCCAATGAATTCTATCATCTCTAGTTTTTATCTTTTCAAATGAACTAGGTACTTTACAAATCAATGATTGAGCACACTGGTAAATATTCATCATCAGTTTCATCATAAGATCATAACATACACCGACCTCTGATTCTATCGCTCCTCCTCAATTAATTACTTTTACTCTCATTATTAATCTGTGCTTTTATTCTCATCTGTGATTTTAATAGGTATGTCATTGTTTTGCGTTTTTGGGTCTGGGTCACTACATAATTTACGAATTGTTTAGGGACTGTGGTCAGATTTCACCTGATCTGCATCAGAGTTATTTCTACACTGAGACTTTGACACTGATTTAGATAGACCATCATTATTATCAGTTTTGTCATGAGAATTTTGAACATTATCTTCAGGTTTAAACTTAGGCCTGGATTCCTTGGTTGGAAATTTGTCTCATCTATTATAACTTTTATCACAGTCACAAACCTTTCGCATTCTACACTCCAAACTTTATATCCGTTTGGTTCATAGCCCACCAGTTCTTTTTTTTTTGCAAACTTTGCCTTACTGGTTTTATTATGGACATAGACTGTAGCACCAAAAACCCTTAGGTATTTTAGAACCGGCTTTTACCATGCCATAACTCATATGGTGTCTGAGATTTTTTCAATGCCCTCGTTGGTGTTAGATTTACAGTTAAAACTGCTTCGCCCCAAAATACTTTATCTAACTTTGCCTCATGAATCATAGCGCGGGCTTTCTCAGTTATCGTTTTTACCATACGCTCTGAAACACCATTGAGTTGAGGCGTTCGTGGAACCGTTAAATGATATATACATATACCTTTTTGCATGCAATTTTTTTTTTTTTTATCTCGGTGGATAAATACTCGCCACCGTTATCACAGTAGAGATTTACTAATTTTGAATTGAATTTAGCTTCACACTTTGCAAAAAGTCTTTGAAACAAGCGAACACATCTGATTTATAAGTTATTTATCAGGTAAGTTACGCAATAGTGTGTGAAATGATCGACAAACAATATAAAGTAATTTTTGTTATCAATTGTTGGAGGAGTGATAGGCGCGCACACATCTGAATGCACAATATACAATGGTCGCTTTACTGGCTATTTATCCTTACTCTCTGTTACTACCGATCGCTAAAACGACCAATTTTCTTTCATTGGATTTCAAAATTATCTTAAAGTGTTAAATTTCAAAATCGCTATCCAATTTTCAAAAAATCCAGTAACATTTGGGTTAAAGAGCAGTCGCGTCTATTTTCCAGTAATGCACGGTTCACACAATTTTTCATTAGGAACCACTGATTCAATTAGTTTTATATCGTCCATCATATCAATGCCTTTTATTTCCTGGAATTTATTTTTACTCAATCGTTGATGCTATAATTCATAGTCACTGTTGTTCGTGCATATTTGGGAAACAGAGCGATGCACTATCACAGATAACATTATAGCAAATAAGTTGTTTCAACACATACCATTCATGAGCTTCTTACCACCTCAGTCAGTGATGTGGGCTCCATGTTGGTCGAAAACAACGCTCAGGCTGGTTCGCTGCATTTTGGACACCGACAGCAGGTTGTACGGCACTTCGGGGCAGAAAAGCCTGTGTCGCTCACAACTTGAATTGATCCCTTCTTCGTAGCTGAAATAAATTGTCCAGTTTTAGCAATTAAAATTTAACTAGTGTTTACGGTCACGCCGCACAATATTGTGATCAGCAACCTAGTTTAAGTCACGCGTCATGCGAACTTACTTGTATGATATTTAAATATAGCTTAGCTGAGTCTTTATACAACTGTATACCTAATAACATCAAAAAATAGTAATCCAGCAATAATTCTGGTTTAACGCATAACTTCAACAACTACTTCGAGTGTGTGGGATAATCTCGTAAACTACGGGTTAGACTATACATGGTGTGGTTAGGTTTGAGCAGATGTAGAAGAAAACTTCCCTGTTTATGATGTGGTTGGACGCTCCAGAGTCCTACAGGAACGTTATCCTGTTCTCCAATCGCTCGTCCTCTTGTTGGTAGTAGCCCGTCATGAATGCGAAGCCTGAGAACTCATCTGGCGCGGGCGTCGATTCTTCCTTCAGCTGCGCCGCCGCATGAACTTGTCAGTCACATCAAGTTTTGCGCCGGCCGCCAACAACTCCGAAATCAGCTCGTCGAATGTGGTGAAGTGGCTCACGAGGGGAATATCACTTTGAAGTTTCAGCGCAAGTAACGTCTTACGTAATGCTAACTGCGTTGCAATACTTTTTCGCTCGTACAGCGCGTCGAGACTTTTTATTATCATTTTGGGGGTAGATTCATCTTTCGCGAAACAAAGGAATGAGTCCGATAAGTATTGTATGATTACACTTTTCGCGGTTCGACAGTTTTTAATCCATTGTTCATTTTGATCTATCGGGGGTTCTTCGTCAATCACTTTCATTAAGTTCATCTCACTTAGTAACGCGCGAATTCGAAACTTCCATGCTGCGTATTTTTCACCAGCAAAAGGTTGTATGTTACGTTTTGGTCTCTTCGTTTCCATTTTTGAAATTTAGCTAATATTTGCACAGTAGATTCATTTCGCTGCACACTGGGCCCATAAACTATTGGGTATAAGCCTCATTTACAGAGTTAAGATTTAGAGAAACGACGGTTTAGTAGTTTAACTGAATTCCTTATATTGGCGGGAATTTACGTACTTGGAAGGCTATACGACTATGTCCTATCAGCTTGAGAACACACCAGAAAACAAGGAGGGTCTGGGCGGTTGCAACGCCTTTTATAACACAGCTATGAACTAACTTTTTAAATACAGTGTAGCCAACCAAACATCAAGTGTGGCGGTTTCACAGATTAGTTTTTGTACAATCGATTCTCAATCGAATAATCCAACACCGAGCATCATTCCGAGCGATTTGTGTCTTGCTAAAGGCTGTTTTTGCGTAATACGCCGCGCCGTCTTAATATCACAACTGACAACCCGGACTTTCTAACGAACACAGTATCAAGCAAGAATATTCAAATGTCCAAGCCTATAATTGCTTGAAGTCGTAAAGAAATAAAAACGTATTACTACAAGAAGGCCCTTTACATTTTTTACATCACAAATAGATTTATTGCGACGACGTACGGAACCCTTGATACAGCAGGTCGACTCGCAGTTGGGGCCCAGGTTTTACATTGTTGTTATCTCGGTTGTTATGCCAGTAATAACCATGATAATCTGCCATTTCTATGGCACACCAATTTATTTTACCGATCGATACAAGACATATAAATACGAGTCTTTTAACATAAAATAAGAAAAATACACAAATATTTTGTCAAATATACAAATCGAAACCAATAAAATGTCAAATCTAATTTTACTTCTTTTAGGGATATTTGCTGCTGCTTTGGCCCCATCGTATGCGCAATTCGTGGGTGATATAAATCTGGTTGGTTATAACACTCCAACCAGAGACTATCGTGTTGTCTATAAAGAACAACAATCGCGAAAAGTTCTCGCAACGGCCGCAAGGTAAGTAGCAAAGTAGAGCTCGCACGATAAGTCTGCACTTAGGTTATGGCATGCGAGTCGTTTTCTTTGGTATTATTATTATTATTATTATTACGAGCCTACTATGTCCCACTGCTGGACAAAGCCTTCTCCCCCGCTCTTCCACTCCATCCGATCCTGAGCGGTCTCCCTCCAGTCCTTCCATAGACCTAACTCATGACTCCATCTTCTCCTGGGTCGGCCACGCTTTCTCTTTGCCTTTTCTGGGAGTCAGTCTGTGCCTCTCCTAGCCCAGCGGTCCGGCAGCATCCGAGCAACCGGCCCAGTCTCACTTCTTTGTTATAATAAGAATAATTTTATTGAAATAACTACGACAAGAGGTTTAGCATGTTTGTTGCCAGTGATTGAAACATATCTTGATAGTTTACATTGAGGGTTGAGGAGGATTGAGGAGGATTTAACCTGCCACCGCGCAGACTTATCTTACGCACACCCTATAGCCATCTTATTAATACAACTTTTTATTAATAAGCGGGAATAGATATGTACTTACTACACTGGTTGATCAGGGGCCCGATGCTGCTCTGAGAAACGCACTTATATTGGATCGCTATTGCATCTAAAACACCCAAAATGGCGTCATTTGGTATGCTCCTAAAGAATCGCAAATAGATCGTAAATAGATTGCAAGCAAAGCGTATACGATTTGCTTGCAATATAAGTGCGTTTCTCAGAGCAGCATCGGGCCCCAGGATGGTAATAATAATTTGCTGTCGGGTGAACCGTTAATTTCTACTAGTTTTGATAACAGAAGTGTTCAACAGAACTTTACTAGTAGGAATAAACTGACATAGACATAGACATCGTTTATTAATAATATTCATTACAAGTCACTAAGTAATAAGTGATCAAACGAACTTACCAAGTGAAGTTCGATCATTATTATATGAGTCGCTTAATTCGAAGATATAATTATAACACCAGGTAGTCCCTTTAGTCTACTAGCAACTATTCGCATATTAAGAGTAATTTAAATCGATTTTTAAATAGATAAAGTATTTTTGTACTTCCGGTTTCGCCCAGCCTACAGTGGCGCGATGTTTTCACTTCATTCTTTTCAGAGAAACAGAACTTTCTTCATGGGCTGTGTGGTTAATCCACTCTAGGGGGGGCGGGTAATTATATCTTCGAATTAAGCGACTCATATAATAATGATCGAACTTCACTTGGTAAGTTCGTTTGATCACTTATTTTATTTCGTCGCTTAATTCTCAATATAATTATAACACCAGGTAGATGTTTAGAGGAGAAAGTTCTTGTTGAAATAAATAAACGTTAATCAATAGTATAAATTTTAATTAGAAACCTTTAGTTATATATCTTAACTAAGTACATAACAAAAACAAAAAAGGTCTATTACCTTAAATCAATATAACGATAATGTATAACGTAAATGGTACATAACTTAGTACATACTTATCAAAAAACACAAAAAAGGGCTTCAATCAAATATTTGATGATAAGCAAACGGAACTAGCAAAATTATTTTGGTCAATCAGGGACCTATTATAGAACCTCGCAAAAGTGTTAGATGTGTCAGTCCAGCCAGCCGTCTTTCGTATGACGTCGACGCTGACGCCAGCGGCGGCGGCAGCCGAGGTGGCGGCGTGGCGCGTGCTATGCGCGCTGAACACGGACACATCCACACCACTTGCGGACAGGACTTGTTTGATCCATCTACTGATGGTTTGACTCGAAGCTGCCTTGTGTGGTCGTTTGTACGTCAATAAAAGTGTGCCTGAACTAACAGCTCTAATATTTTCTGTCAAAAATATATAATCTTTTAGAGCTGTGGCAGGACATATTTGTGGTTTTTCTACAAAATACGGTAAGTTTAATACGGGTTGTTCGCGGCCTATTGCTGATGTTTTAATAATATCTGTTATTACAATCTTGATGCCATTATCTAAAAATGAAATGTTTTCCAGTTTAATCAGGGAAAGGGTTTGTACCCTATGAGCAGTGCAAATTGCCAGTAAAATCACTAATTTCTTTGTTATTAGTTCTATAGAAAGATCTGTATTAGGATACCAGTCTGCTACGAGATTCAACACTAGTTGTGGGTCCCAAGTAAAGCTATATTTAGGTTTGTTAGGTTTTAGTTTATAGGCACCTTTCATTAAACGTTTTATACATTCGTTTGATCCAACTTCGTTTCCCAATAGGAACGATAAAGCGGAGCGATGGCTGTTTAATGAACCGTACGAACAACCCTTTTCGAAAATTTCTGAAAGGAACAATAATACTGCTGTTTTTGACCAAAGATAAGTATCAAAATTATTTTTCGTACAAAACTCCCACCAAAGCTTGAGTGTGACATTATATTGTTTGATAGTGGTTTCAGCTAGTGAGGCTAGTTGCAGCGTCAGAGCCTCTGGCGGGGAGCCGCGTCTGATGAGCGCCGTCCGGAAAGCAGCGCGGCACCCAGGGTAAGGTTTGCATGGAGGCGGTGGTGCTCCCTGAAATGGGATTGCAATAAATGCTCATTGGGGTTCAGATATAGGATCTCTGATACAAGCAACTCTTTCATCAGTGGGAACCAAGGTTGAGATGGCCAATTTGGAAAGACTAGAATTCCGGTTGCTTCGTCATCAATGATTTTTCTTAGGCATTTTAAAATGAGAGTGAACGGTGGAAATGCATAAAAGAATATCGAATTCCATTTAATTGTAAATGCATCCACTACTGCAGCGTCTGGATCCGGTTTCCATGAAATAAAACTTTCGCATTTAGCATTTATGCGAGATGCAAAAAGATCAATTTCAGGACGTCCGAATCGTCGAGTAATTGATTGAAATGCCAGATCTGACAACTCCCACTCAGTGTCAGGATTGATCTTTCTCGACTCTGCATCCGCAAAGTTCTCTCTCGTATTTACATATGATGCGTGTAACCAAATATTGCGTTTTTCGCACCATTGCCAAATGGATCTAGCTAAATTATTTAAATGGGGAAATTGTATTCCACCCATTCTGTTTACGTAGCATATGGCTGTTGTGTTATCAATGCGTAACAATATTGCGCAATCAGACTCGTGACTTGCTAAACTCTTTAAACCCAAGAATACGGCCAGCAGTTCCAAATAGTTGATGTGGTGTTTTTTCTCAGTGGTTTTCCACATACCATTTACTTTCTTATCACCACACACTGCACCCCAACCTGTTCCGGAAGCATCAGTGTAAATTTCAAGTTTGTGCTCTAAAGATCTCATAGGACTGTATGTTTTGTAAATACTAGACTTCCACCAGTCCAAGTCCTCTAAAATAACGTTTGGCAAATTTATTTTTAACTCATAATTACCATTATGTTTTTGCAGAGCAAGGTACTTTTGTCGCTCTAAGACTTTGGTGTATAACCAACCATATTGAACTCCGGGACAGGCTGCGATAAGAACACCGATCAACTGGGCGAATTCTCGTATTGTACATCTTGGAAGAGATGAAAATTTTTCCACCAATTGAGCAATATTGTGACGCTTATCAATAGGTAAAGAGATGGACATACAACTTGCATCCATAACAAAGCCTAAAAATTTGCAGGACTTTTGAGGCACTAATGAACTTTTCTCGTGGTTAATTACAAAACCTAGACATCTCAATAATCTTAAAGTCTCATTTACATTATTTAAGCAATCCTCGTAGCTATCGCCAATACAAAGTATGTCATCTAAATATATCACAGATTTGTTACCACGACTTCGTAAGTAGGTCATTACTACCTTCATTAACTTAGTAAATACCCATGGTGCGACTGACAAGCCATAAGGTAGGGCGTTAAATTCGTATGTATAATTTTTTCCAGACTCTGCTTTAAATTGAAATCGTAAGTATTTTTTGTGTAATTTATGTATAGGGACAATAAAATAGGCCTCTTTTAAGTCGATAGTCGCTAAAAAACCGTCTTGCGGTATTAGTTTTGCTGCTGTACGATGATCTTCCATTTTAAAATGTGACAATGAGATAAATTTATTCAGGCTCTTTAAGTTAAGAATAAAGCGTTTACCGCCATTTTTCTTGGGTGCAAGAAAAACTCTCGATAAATACTGATCTGCAGATGGACAGCAGATAGATATGGCTCCTAAATGTTTCAGTTTATCAATAGCTACTACCATGTCTCGATTTTCATCGAGTGATAATTTACTGTGTGGAATTACTGTTTGATGTACCGCACGAGAAAAAGGGATAGGATATCCGTCTTTAATCCAGCCAAGAACAACCTTATTGTTTGTGATGTTTAACCAACAATTATAGTAAAAGCTTATTCTTCCTGCGTGTACCTGTGCTAATGCTGGGTTGCACGGGGCTTGTTGACTGGTTTCGTCTGATGCGCTTGCGGCCGACGGGCCGGCTGAGGTGGCTTCCTGTGACCTCCCCGCCCCCCCCTGTTCGACGGGTACCGAGGAGGTCCTGTCCAGTTTCCCTGAGGAGCAGGGCGAACTACCGTAGGTTGAGGAGCTGCAGGTTTCGGAACTTGAGTTATTGTCACCTTCTTGATTGACTGACCCTGTTTCTCAATGGCTTTGCTGGCCTTTATTTTCTCCGCGAGGCTACTACCAAACAACAAGTCATCTCGCTCAGCTTCCTGAATTACAGTCGTTATGGTCTTTTCTAAACTCGGGGCTATGAGTTTCATTCTATCCTTAGTATGAATGAAGTGTAGATCCGACAAAATACGACAGCTATCGCTTAGGTATTTCAAAGCGACTGCTTTGTTAGCGTTTTTGAGTAACTCGTCCATAGCTCTGTTAATGGCAGTGATACCTATGCCGAGTTGTTGTTGCACATGGACTAGCTTTTTGTCACGGTTACGGACCATTTCCGAGACAGCAGCGGATATCTCAGCGTTAAGGTTTGGTGCTTTTAGAAGTCTGCAATTATCAGGAATCAGGTATTCTTGCATGATTTTTGTTTTCTTCTCTGACACCATGCCTTTCTTCAACAGAGGCAGCCATAATTTGGCTAGGTTGTCGTGTATACCTGCACCAAATTCTGGCGAATCTGATGTTGCTTCACCTAATGCTGACAATAGCTCCGGGTCCAAATCCAACTCGGCCTCATCTGCATTTGCGACGATGGCTTCCGAGTTTGATTCAAGGAAAATGTTTTCATCCGTATTAGGTAGGTCATTCGTAGGGTCTTGAACCGGTATGACCTCGCCAATATTCCCGATGTTATCTAAAACACAATACAAACTTGTTGTATCACCCGTGAAATAATAATCATATTTACGAGCGAGGGTATACAGAGAATAAATTGCGCGCAAACCACTTTGTCTCGCAGACAAAACAGCAATTGCGAAAAAAGGTTGATTGATAAACCTTAATTGTATCAACAAAGGAACTATGGTAAACTCGCAGTCGACCATAATTTTTGTGGTTGAGTAGGTAGCACTTTGTTTATGTAAGACATAAACCATGGTTAACTCGCAGTTAACCATGTTATTGTGTTTGACTCGCAGTCAAACCCAATGTAATGTGCAATCTCGTGATCGACTCGCAGTCGATCAAAAGACAAAGAAATGTTGAAACACTAACCTGCATCATCCTCATCATCCGAATATATCACCCGGATTTTTCGTCCACGATCACTTTCTAATTTTCGAAGCTTTCTATGGTACCTATCTATTTTCTCCTGAGCTGTGCGCTTCGGCATTTTTATTTATTTTTGCGCATGCGGCACGTGCGTTAGTTGCTTCGCAAAATGAAGGAATGAAGTGAAAACATCGCGCCACTGTAGGCTGGGCGAAACCGGAAGTACAAAAATACTTTATCTATTTAAAAATCGATTTAAATTACTCTTAATATGCGAATAGTTGCTAGTAGACTAAAGGGACTACCTGGTGTTATAATTATATTGAGAATTAAGCGACGAAATAAAATTCTAATTATGTAGGTATGTATTCTATAATGTCACCATTATTGAGTCATCTTTAACTTTAATGTCATGATATTATTAATAGGGGGGTAGGTTTTTATTATTATTATTATTATTATTTATTTTCAGACACAAGATCCACATACCACGATATACAATAAAATTACAATAAAATTAAACAAATTATCTACAAAACTAATAAAACTAAAATAAGATAAAATAAGATTTAAAATAATAATTATCATGATTATGTTATTTACGATTAGGGTTCATATGAACAGAGAGCCAGTGTCTATGCAATGGGCTACAGATATCGTCACAGACGGCCCGCAAGATTGCATTTCCCGAGCTTCTCAGTCTCCCCCACGCGGAGGCCACTCTGGACCTCATGACGGCGAAGAAATCAGGCACCCTCGCCTCCACGAACATGCTCGACGCACTACAAAAACGTGGCCGCCTGAGGAGTATGCGGAATGCATCATTGTACTGAATCCTCAGTGTACTGTATGCTCGTCTAGTGTAGTTGATCCACAGGTGGCATGTGTATAGGTTTTGACAAAATGCTTTGAACAGAGTGATTTTTACATCCTCGTTACACCTGTGGAACTTGCGAGCGAGCATGTTGCATCTGACAGAGAGTGCCCTTCTTTCCCGCTCCATGTCACGGTCATCACGGAGATCCTCCGTCAGTATGTGGCCTAGATACTTGAAACGATCTACAACCCGAACCGGCGCGCCATTCAGCACTATCTGGGGCACCCTGCCCGGACCTCTGCCCTCCCTGAACACCATCATCTCCGTTTTTTGGACATTGTACCTCAGCCCGTGCTCATCTGCATAATGCTCACAGACTGAAAGTAGCCTATCCAAACCTTCTATGGACGGACTGAGAAGCACCATGTCGTCCGCATAGCTGAGGTTGTTCATACAAACACCCCCCACATGACAGCCGACCTTGGTGCCTCTCAGCCTAATAATCAGGTCATTAATGTAGAGATTGAAGAGGTCCGGAGAGGTGAGCCCCCCCTGGCGAACCCCGCATTCTAACATGTACTCGCTAGAGGTCGCGTCGCCCCACCTCACACAGTTTGTTTGGCCCACGTACCAGTATCTCAACAGTCCCACCAACTCCTTGGGAACGTTTGAGCTCAGCAGTTTGTTCCAGAGAATTTTATAATTCACTGAATCAAACGCCTTGCTCAAATCTAGAAAGCACGCATAAACCGACGTACCCCTCTCTTTGTAATAGTTTACTGCGTGCTTCAGACTCATGATGGCTGAGTCTGTCGAGAGACCGGGTCGGAAGCCAAACTGTGCGTCGTCTATCTCCAGTTTACTCGCCAGCTCGGGCTGCAGAAGTCGTTCCAATATCTTGCCTACGACAGTCCCCAGGGAGATCGGACGATAGTTGGCCGCAGATGCAAGGTCACCAGTTCTGTTCTTCGCGATTGGGACCACGATCGTTTTCATGAGGGCAACAGGGAGGTAGCAAAACCTGATACACATGTTATATAATGCGGCCAGCTTTGCGAACAACTTATCCCCCGCGCATAACAGGTGCTCCACACTTAAACCATCGTGGCCCGGCGACTTTCCTCTCTTCATCTTTCGTACTGCATGGGCCACATCAGCAGCTGTGAACTGAATCACCTGAGTAGAGACAGCGTTAGACTGAGAGGCAGTCTCCGGCTGGGTGTCAGCCGGAACTGTCTGCGGCACAACCTTAAACCTGCGGCCAAACATATCGGCAATCTGAGAGGGATTTTGTAGCCCCTCCACAGATACTGGTAAGCTTTGTTTGTAATTTAATTTTTTAGTCGAGTTCCAAAATTTTACAAAGTTTTTATCTTTTCTATGTAATGCCAAAATGTTCATTTTAATTTGTTCCTCATTTTTCTGGCACCATTTAAGCTTATTCTTAAATAGTTTTCTACCTTCGCACATTTGCTCATATATTGTACCTGTGGAGGGTCTCCCGGCCCCCACCCAGCACTGGAAATGAAACCTTGCCACCTTGTGGCTGTCACTAACGTGATAGTTCCACCCAGGAACTTTCTTCCTGGCTCTCTGTGCACTGGAACCCTGCCTCGCACTTTCTTTGGCCGCTGTCTGCATTACATTAACTATAGTAGAATAAACTTCGTCAATAAAAGTAAAATGATCATTCACCCGTTCACACAGACCATCCACACATCCCGGACATGCCATATCCACATTTATACTATTAAGATTATTATCACAGTACAAGTAATATGCTTTCGATTGACTAGCATCTCTTTCACCCCACCTAATTTTACTTAGTATATTCTGAGTTGAATTTAACGTTACAGACTGCACACATAAAATATCACAGGTAATACACAGGGGGAAATGATCAGACCAAGTGACGTCATACATGACGCGCGCTGAGACAACCGTGGTCCATGCCGCTTGCGTCGTGAGACAGTGGTCCAACCACCGGCGGGCGCCGTTGATCTCACTCGCATAAGTATAGGTATCGCTTCCCACGCCCAGTATGTTGTGATCGGCACACTCCCACAGTTGGTCCTCACAGAAGCTCAGCATCTCGTCACCGAAACTGGCCCTCGGGTGGGCGTTGAAGTCTCCGAGCATATACGCCGCTGGGATGTCACTATCTTCAACTATAGCACTTAGGCGAGCTAAGCAGCTTGTAAAGTCGATAAGGTTCTCCGCACTATCGGTAGGCATGTACACTGAACACACTAGAAACGAATAACCGTCATTCGTTACCTTTACACACGCTATCCTGTCACAGTTGGTATCTACGATGGACACATCAGGGAACTTGGATTTACGCCACAGCAGCGCCACTCCTCCAAAGGGCCGCCCCCGCAGCACACCGGCCGAGGTATCCACCGCAGACTTGGCGAAGAAGCTGAAGTTGTCGTCTATCGTACTCACAAAGTTGATGTCGTGAGGCAACAGCCACGTCTCTTGTAGGGCTATAAAATCATGCGATCGACATAGTTGTCGGACATGCTGGACCGATCTTTTAATATTTTTACAATTAAAAGATACCATAGAAGTTTTAGTACTTTTCTTAGGTTGTCTATCCATTATGCAGAAATATTGTCATCATTGGTCTCCCTTCCTCGAAAGCGACGGTATTTAATACCTTTGGGCCAGAAGTCTACAGACAGAAAGGCTTTTAATTTATCTGTAGGAATGACAGCTTTAAACGAGTTAAAATTAGTCCGATATTTCTGCTCCAGAAGCTGTACACTAAGACATTCTACATCTCGACTCTGAAAGTGCTCCTTGATCTTATCAGCCTGTATATGTTTTTTCAGTCTCGATATATAAACAGCTGTGGTTGACTCCGCTACTTCCAATACACTCGCCTTTTGCGACGCTCCAATCATATTTTTATGTTTCGGTCGTTTCTTTTTCTTATACTCCACGCGAATGAAGCTATCATTGTGTCTATTGACACTCGTCCTAGAGTCGACTTTCCGTTGCGTCACCGCAGCCGCCGCCGCCTCTAATGATGTGTGTGACGTAGCTGGCCGGTCAGGTAGCACAACAATATCACGGTAGGTAGGTGTGTGAAATGTCGGTTCCGATGCGTTCTCACTCGCACTCGTCTGCGGTTGTGACGAAAACAGCTGAGTTGGCCGTTTACCTTTACCGCTTATCTCTCCCGCTAACGGAGTACTCTTGTCAGTAATCAAATCAGCTAATTTGCTCACATGATTTTTCTTATTTAGGTACGTACTATTATTATCAGCTGGCTGATTTTTAGGTGTACTAATCAGCCTATTATCTTTAGCACGGATGGTCGAGCTGAGTGAAGCTAATTCTGTGGAAATCTTCGTCTCAAAAGTGTTTAGCTCCGCTTTAGAGACTGCGTCTTGTCGTATGTTCTTCAGCTCGGACTTCATACAAGCCACATCCTTGAGAAGCCGGGTCACGTCCACATGCTCAAACGTCACCGGAGGTAGTTTGGAAAGATCTCGGGCCACAAATATCGGATGATCTTTATGATGACATTCCTTCAAGAGTTTCAGCACATCTTTTATGTTCTTCTTACTCTTGTCATCTCCTTTTCTCGCCACAATTCGTCCGCCGCGGGAGTCTTCTGGAAGGGCGTTGTATAACTCCGCCTTTCCCTGTTCAATTTCACTGTCCGAGAAACTAGTAGAACATATTTGTACGAGGCTTAGCTCATCCAAATCATTGTACTTATTCTGCACAAAGGTCAAGAACTCATTAATAATAAGGTTCCTAGCGGTAGACATTGTAGACAATGTTTACTAGGGATTGTCGGTAAACAATGACATCGCGTTATGAAAATAATTCGATTAGGCGCGTGCGCGTGCGCAACGACTGTCTGTATCAGCGACGGAGCGCAGACTGAGATTATGATAAGCCCATCTTGGTTGATATGATATCTTTTCTAGTGGGAATAAACTGATAAGCCCATTATGCCAAATAGAATATTAATAGGTAATTATTACAAACATTTCATGAAATGGCATTGGGTAAAGTTGGCGTCCTTTTGACGTTTCCAGTTTGGTCGATTTTGAGTATTGGCGGCCACTCACAAAAATAAGCTAATCTTACTATATATTACTAACGCAATAAACATTTGAGTTTGAGTTTGAAACGTTGCGTGACCTGTAGCAATGCAGTGACCGTTTATTTTTATTTTTTATTGTATTTTAATTTCAGATATGTAAGACTTGTCGAGGTAACCCTGAAAAAACTCCTGAGGGTCACGGCCACTGTCAAATCCCAGTTGAGGGTCAGACGGCCACGGCCAGTGCTCTGTCTCAATCCAAATGAAGAGTTTGAGTACAGTAGCAGGCAAAGTAACGCAGTTAAAATGAACTCCGCCGGTTCAAGTGGGAACGGATTTAGTGTTACAAGTAAAAAAAGTCGTTAGGATGTAAATTGATGTAATCCAGCAATAAAGGAATATAATATTATAAATATTATAATTTATTTCATACAATCTTTAGGCATTCTACACAATAACGGATTGAGTGACTCTGTAAATCCATCAGTGTGTACTTTTTTGTTGCTAACGATGCCGAGGATGTTTTAAATATATCTAGGAAATAAATATATATACTTATTATTAATAATTTGTGTTTCAGTTTACCAAGTATAAGTTTAATTTTTAGGTAGTTTAGTTTCAGAGATTTCAAATTACTAAATCACGCGTTTGAAAACTTGAAAATGTATTGCACCCTTTTTTAGGGTTCCGTTAGAGAAACAAGAAACCCTTATAGTTTCGTCAAGTCTGTCTGTCCGTCTGTTCGTCCGTCCGTAAGTCACAGCATATTTATTCCAAAACTATTAGGACTACACATGAACCTTTGTGTGTAGATGTACTCTGTGAACCGCTTTAAGACACTAATAAAAAAAAATAAGGGCGGGCTCCCCATTTATGGAACTAAAACCAAACATTTTTTTTCATCAAATCTATAATAATAATTATAAATAATAATAATTAAATTTATTCATCAAAACCTTGGAGGAACGCGGCCTTTCCTAAAGATCAAAAGACTTGGACAGTAAAAAAGTAACAATATTTTACACAGAAATAATGTGAACATACGAGCCTGAGCTAGGTATAAACCTGTATTTCAGGCTACAGCGCTCTTCCCAGAATATGTATTGCTAGTTTATGTTACACAGAATCCAACAACTTTAAAAATCAAAAACACAGGTAAGTATTGCAATTATTTATGTTGTTATGTAGTTAGTCTATTTTCTGAAACTTCCATCCACTATTAAAGGGATAAGCTGCGGCGACCTAAATAAATAATGCAGGCTCCCCGGTAATCGTTTCTAGCTTCTTGGTTCGGTTCCAAGCGGTGATAGCGTATACCGCTTCACTGAGTAGGTTCTTGCACTCATAGCATGCCGAGCACAACGCGGGTTTTTTTGAAAAAGGGTGAGGGACAGATTTATACACGATTAAATTTATTTAGTGTACAAGCACATCATAGACGACGGCGGGGCAGCGGGCGGCGGGAGGCGCGGTCGCGCGCCGCTCAGCAGCAACTCAACTCATCACTTAGAACGAAAGCATTGTCGCGATCGCATCTGATAGCTTTGACTTGTATACATACTCACCTTTTGACCTATTATAACAACTTAAACTACAGTCCACTCTTCTCTTATTTACCTGGCCTATCTATGGTCCTTCGCTACGTCAAAGAGGTATCAAGTTAAAACCTGGAAAAAGGACGCGCGCGCCATTTTGCAAGCTAAGTCAAGACAAAGGGAGCCCGGAATTCAGTTAGCCGTTCAACACACATCGGTCACCGCAACAGCGAGGATATCAGCATTCAGCACGACTAGCATCCGGAAATATCAAGCAGCAGCTTCAGCTTCATCTCATCTCCGACAGCAGTCACGATAACGGACGAAAAAGGGTTTGGTAGCAGCAGTTGTGAGTTTGACCAATTTAACCTCCTCTGACCCCAAACATAAACTTCATATCATTTTCGTTTCAGCATATCGTTGATTACTGTGTCTTTCATACAAATCATTCAACCTCGCATCAACATTCATGCAAAATCATTGCATCAGATTTTTTTTTGCATTCTACCTCACATTCATTAATATTCAACATAATTGGGATAAATCGCTTTAAAAACCCTCCCAAACAAAACTGATATCATATTTTCATTAATTGTGTTGTAATAAGACCAATTACCCTTACGCTTCAGGTTTCTTCGCCTCGCTTTGCGGCGCACGGGCGTGCGTACGTAAATTACAGGCTACAGCCTACCTACCTACATAGCTTGGTAAATTACTCAGCGCGGCGCCTACCGTTGCATCGTTCATAAAAATAAGTATCTGTTACATAATTACATTCAAAAACTCTCATTAAACATGCCAGATGGATCACCCCTCGCTCTGAAAGAGATAAGTTCAATAGAACTTCTCTATACTTACAAAAAAAGACGAGCCACACACAAATCAAAGGTCACTATATTCAAAAATTATCTTGATTCTTTGTCCTCAGCCAATCAGAAAGGATTATCAGAATTAGATCTTTTGCAGGTTAAAAATCGCCTTGAAACCTATAAGTTGTTGCTACAAGCTTACGACGAAAATCAGACCTTAATCGATGAAATTGTCGGCATTTCAGAAGAGCAGATGAAAGAGCGGGAGCAGTTTGAATCGGATTTTCAAACTCAGCTCGCGCTTGCCATGCAGCTGATACGAGACAATGAATCTGCCACCGTCGTCGACGGGTCTGTACAAACAACTCTGGATGCAAGTGTAAAAAAGCCTTTTATCAAACTTCCAACGATCGACCTTCCACGATTCTCAGGTGAATATCATAATTGGCTTGAATTCAGAGATACATTCGTGTCACTCATACACAACAATACAATTATTGATAAAATTCAAAAATTTCATTATTTGCGTGCATCTTTGCAAGGTGAAGCCTCTCAAATCATAAAATCACTCGAAATGTCATCAAACAATTACACAGTGGCATGGGAGCTAATTACTGACCGTTACAATAACAAACGTCAGCTGGTGGGCAACCATGTTCACTCACTATTCAACTTGAATCACATTCACAAAGAATCTTCTGCGTCACTGAGACAATTGTTGGACAATGTAAACAAAAACCTCAGAGCCCTTGAAAGTTTGGGAGAAAATACACAACACTGGGATACTTTAATTATTTATCTCGTGGCAAGTAAATTGGACTCGGAGACGCTAAGATACTGGGAAGAATTCAAAAATACACTTGACGACATGCCGCATCTTCAAAATTTAAGAACCTACCTCAAAGATCGTGCAGATCTATTGCAAACTCTTGAAGATAGCAAACAATGCAATTCAAAAGTCGACACAAAATTACAAAAGCAGGGTACACAAATGACCACAAGCACGTCATCACGATTTCCTAGTTGTCCTATATGCAAATCACAACATTATTTGTTTTCGTGTCCTGTTTTCAAACAAATGACAGTGGAGAAAAGAATCGAAAAAGTTTCGAAACTGAACGTATGCTCCAACTGCTTGTATCAAGGACACGAAACCAAGTCATGTCGTGGCGGTACCTGCAAGTACTGCTCGCAGAAACATAACACAATGTTGCATTTGATGGAACCACGAGCATCCCATACGACACTAACAAGTACCCAAGAGACTTCAGTCTTACTATCAACTGCCCTAGTAAGTGTTATTGGCAGTAACGGTGAACAACACATCGCCAGAGCATTACTAGATAACGGTAGTACCTCCTGCTACATTACAAAAGAACTCTGCACTAAACTAAATCTTCCACTACAATTAATTCAGGGTTCCGTTTCAGGCATCAATCAACAACACACAAATATATCTCACAGAACAAACATACAAATCAAATCATTACACAACTGCTACGCAGTAAATACATCATGCTTGGTACTTGATACAATTTCACCTTCAATACCTAGCATACGCATTCACACTGAGGGTATTAACCTACCTAAACACATAAAACTCGCTGACCCGCAATTCTGTGAGCCGGCACCAATCGATCTTCTACTTGGTGCAAGCATATTCTGGAAGATAATGGGTAACGGTCGAATTCAGCTAGGCAAGCATCAGCCAACATTACAGGAAACTGAATTGGGCTGGTTAGTTTCAGGTTGTACCCCAGATATAAATAGTCAAAAAGACAATGCATGTTTTTTCACTCACAATAGCCCCGATCAATTATCACGTTTCTGGGAATTAGACAGCATGTCCACATCTCAGGTCAATGACCCGTGCGAAACAGATGCGTGCGAGGTTATTTTTCAACAAACGACAACAAGACAAAGTGACGGACGTTTTGTTGTCACTATTCCATTCAAAAAATCACCTGAATGTCTGGGCGATTCTTTTTATCAAGCTAAGAAACGATTTCTTTCATTAGAACATCGCATGAATTCAGATCCCATTTACAAACAACAATACTCAGACTTCATTACTGAGTACATTGAGCTAGGACATATGACACCTAACCAAAACACATACACACACACAGCAACACCACTGACTCCCGCGTATTATTTACCACATCATGGTATAATTCGCGAGTCAAGCACGACAACAAAATTCAGGTCGGTATTTGATGGTTCGGCAAAAACCACAAATAAATTATCACTGAACGACTTGCAATTAGTAGGTCCTGTTGTTCAAGACGATCTCATTTCAATCCTACTACGTTTTCGTCAGCATAAGTTCGTCATATCAGCAGACATTGAAAAAATGTTCAGACAAATATTAGTCGTGGAAAATCAGAGACCCTTACAACAAATTCTGTGGCGTTTCAATCCTACGGAACCACTTAAATCATACACCCTTAATACAGTCACCTACGGGACGGCATCCGCGCCGTTCCTCGCTACACGATGCATCAAACAAGTAGCCCTAGACTGTGGCCAGGGCGATAGCACAAACACTTATGACAATCTAATTTCAGAAGTCATACGTCACGATTTTTACTGTGATGATCTTTTGTCGGGCTCAGATGACGAATTCAGTTTATTAAAAATAGCTGAAGGCGTCAACAACGAGCTCAGGAAGTATCAATTTCCACTTAGAAAATGGCTATCAAACTGTCCAGCCGTTTTAGAAAAGCAAGGATTTGCAAATTCAAACAACATGACTATTAATTTAGGCACAAACGATCCATCAAAAACTTTAGGTATCTATTGGAATACTCACAATGATATCTTATCATATTCAGTTCATTCAGAATACACAACACAAAAACAAATCACTAAACGCTCTATTCTTTCCACAATAGGGCACATTTTTGATCCGCTGGGGCTCGTAAGCCCTTGTGTGCTCGAGGCAAAATTAATTATGCAACAGATGTGGCTTCAAAACATATCATGGGATAGTAAAATACCGGTTTCAATGCAAACACAATGGGCAACGTTCGTCCAGTCATTATCACTTATCAATCAGCTGACTATTCCTCGCCGCGCATTTCATTGTTCACCGCACAACATAGAAATTCACGTGTTCAATGATGCTTCGAAAAATTGTTATGGTTCTTGCCTGTATATAAAGAGCTTTAGCTCGGATGGCAGTGTGAATGTTCAGCTGTTGATAGCAAAAGGCAGAGTAGCCCCATTGAAAACACTATCAATCCCCCGACCTTAGACTATTTACTCTATAGACGGAGGGTGACATTCACGGTTGCGTCGAAAACCGAGTCAGCTAATTGTAGGCTGATATTCAAACAGTCTGCTTTGAGCTGACATCGGAGACGCACGAATTGAACGCTTTCACGGATCATAGAAAGTTGATAAAAAATGCCTTCCTGTGCAATTAAAGTGTGCAGAAATTACAAAGGACGCTTAAAAGCGAACCACAAGCCATCATTTCATCGGTCAGTCAACCTAAATACTTTGTATTTCGTAAAACAATAAATATTTTTCTAGATTTTTCTTGTTGGTTTTACATGATTCACACTTTACGTTTTATTGGTGGTGCCAGTTCTTCAACATAAAATTTCCCCACAAATTACAACTATATGCATGCACCAAAGTTCTAAGCTATTATTATTGTAAATGGGGATACTTTGAACTAGCATCGTCTTTCCCATACGGGGTGGCCAAGTCACAGCTGTGACCAAATTTAGCCATACTTCGTAATTACTGGTCCGATTTGCTTGAAAATCGATATCTGGGGATCCGGCCCTAAATTCTACAAACGAATGGCATGCCAATTGCTTTCACAGAAACACGTTTTCGGCGACGAACGCCGAGGCGTGCCGCGCCGCCGGCTACAAACAAAACTGGTTTCTGCGCTCTCGCTATAGCAATTG
Source organism: Argyresthia albistria (assembly GCA_963457715.1). Classification (NCBI taxonomy): domain Eukaryota; kingdom Metazoa; phylum Arthropoda; class Insecta; order Lepidoptera; family Argyresthiidae; genus Argyresthia; species Argyresthia albistria. The sequence goes on along the minus strand of CAUOQF010000398.1, from coordinate 13,554 downwards.
AAATGCAATTCGTTTGTAGAATTTAGGGCCGGATCCCCAGATATCGATCCCGGGCCTGGGGTCCAATCCAACCAACCATGATTCTGAAGTCAGATTGAAAATGTTTTATTATGTTTTTTTTTAATTTATGATAAAGTATCATATAGCTATTTTGAAGATAGTCCACTGCAATTGGGATGATGTAATTAGAATCTGTCAAAACACTCGATTTGTGTAGGAGTTTTATTGAAGTCTGAAACATGACGTCATATAGCGTTTATGTCAAATGCTGTCTCTTTGGCACAAAATTATTTTAATTAATTAAATTGCTTAATATTATCAACGGCTGTAATGTTGAAATAATTTTTCTTGTTAGAATTATCAATAAAGATAGAATTTGTATTTTTTTTGTGTCATCCCAATTTATGTTGAATAAAAGTAATTATTTATTTTTATTATTTTGAAGTCTGATCATCTCTTACTGCATTTCCAATTAAAAGATGGGCCTGAAAAACCCTGCGCATGTAAGGCGGGGTCTTTTTTTGACGCTACCTATTGAAAAAGGATTAAATAAATACTCAGTCATTTTCTTTTCAGTCTAATGTGTTTACTAGTCACTATATGAATTAGTTTATTACATAAGAATGTACATTATGTGTACCAAATTAGTCATACCATACCATTAGCTACACAAAAGATAGATATTTAAGTTAAATCTGTGAAGATAAAAAATAGATAGTAACCAAAATTCAGCTAACACAATATGGTTAATGAGTTTAGTTTATTTACCAAGTTTATTTATTTATTTATACTGTAGAATAAATGATCGAAGGTAATCCACCAACTTGTACAGTTTCCCTACTTTTTCCGGTAGTATTGCTTATGTGGCAACATTTGACACGCACACAGATTAACAGGTCGCGAGCGTTCCAACATGTCGACACGCACACTAGCATGCTAAAGTTGGCCTGTTTTCACCGCTGTCATTCAGTACTGACACGGTATCTAGTGTTGTATATAATCTAAGCCCCCGACTTGAGTTATGCGCGGCACACACCGGCATAATCTTATGCAATAAAGTTTTAAGTTCACTTCGTAACGAAGGTGAAACACCAAAGTGCTATTATTGGAGTGATTCAATTATAGTTCTATCATGGATAAATTCACCTACCCACAAGTTGCAAGCATTTGTTAATCACAAAGTAACGGACATATTAACACATAGTCAATCACAATCATGGTACTACGTACCTACAAAACAAAACCCAGCAGACATAATCACAAAATGCACTAATGCACAACAATTAATTAATTCTTCTTTGTGGTTTTCAGGACCGGAATTTCTAAGAAATGATGATAAAAGTAGCTGGCCAGAACAACCTGCACACCTCAGCGTATCTGATCTTCCAGAAATCCGGTCACATTCGCACTTCACACAAACAAACACGCAATCAAACACAACTCAGTCATTCATACACAATTATTCTAATTTTAACAAACTTACACGTATCGTCGCACTCATACTACGATTCATACGTCTTTGCAGAACAAAACGTAGTAAAACAAACACAATCACTCAATCAAAGGTAATCACTCCTTTGTCTAGCAATGAACGAAACTTAGCAAGGTATCAATTAGCAAAAATAATTCAGCTAGATTCGTTCCCAGAAGAGTATCAAATACTCAAAAATGGTAAAAAATTACCAGCACAACACAGACTTAATTCGCTTAATCCATTTATTGGTGAAAACAACCTTATTCGTGTGGGCGGAAGGTTAGCAAACTCCCCATACAACTATGATAGAAAATTCCCAATTTTGTTGCATCCAGATCACTATATTACAAAAATCATGTTTCAAACATATCATTTAACACTTTTACATGCCGGCCCACAACTATTACTCGCTCACATCCGTCAGTCATACTGGCCAGTCTCTGGTCGTAATCTGGCTAGGAAAACTACACAAACCTGTGTCACATGCAAAAGGTTCCAAGGTAGAACTGTGACACCAATCATGGGACAGCTACCTGAGCAAAGATTGCACGCAAATTTTGTATTCAGTGACGTAGGAGTAGATTATGCAGGACCAATTATGATAAACAATCGTAAAGGGCGTGGAAGTGTATTAATCAAATCATACATTTGTATCTTCGTTTGTTTTACAGTTAAAGCTGTGCATCTAGAGTTGGTCACAGATATGACAACAGAATCATACATAGCTGCAATAAACCGATTCATATCTCGTAGAGGCAAGCCAAATAACATATACTCCGATAATGGGAAGAACTTGGTAGGAGCTGCGCGCGTGATAACGAGTTTTCTTAAAAACCATAGTGAATCAATTTACAGTTGCGCCGCAGAGCAAGGCATCTCATTCCATTTCATACCCCCATATTGCCCCCACTTTGGAGGACTTTGGGAGAGCACAGTAAAATCAGTTAAATACCACCTCAAAAGAGTATTAGGTTTAGCCCATCTCACATACGAAGAAATGTACACACTTTTAGTTCAAATAGAAGGCATTCTAAATTCTAGGCCATTGACGCCACTTTCATCTGATCCGTCCGATCTTTCAGCTCTCACCCCATTTCACTTTTTAATTGGTCGAACTCTAACTGCACTACCTCACCCACAGATGTCCGACTGCGACCCGGCACGGCTGCCCAGACATCAGCGGGTCGAATTGCTGCGCCAACATTTCTGGAGACGATTTAACATGGAATATATTTCTCAGTTACACCAGAGAACGAGATGGCAACGCTCGAATGGCGCGCTGACAGAGGGCTCCCTGGTCATCGTAAAGGACGAGGCGCTACCTGCAGCACAGTGGCCTCTTGGACGCATCACCAAGCTTTACCCTGGTCCCGACGGAGAAGCACGCGTGGCAGACATCAGAGTTCAATCAGGGACGATCAGAAGGGCTTTTCACAAGATATGCCCACTACTAGACACATAATCAAGAAGACACATCATCATCATCAACCTCAACTCCACTGCTGGCCCTGGAGTATGTACAAGCACATCATAGACGACGGCGGGGCAGCGGGCGGCGGGAGGCGCGGTCGCGCGCCGCTCAGCAGCAACTCAACTCATCACTTAGAACGAAAGCATTGTCGCGATCGCATCTGATAGCTTTGACTTGTATACATACTCACCTTTTGACCTATTATAACAACTTAAACTACAGTCCACTCTTCTCTTATTTACCTGGCCTATCTATTTAGCTAACCATATTTTGGATAAAGCTGGAGGACTCAGGATCGGATAGAGTGGAAGAGGGGGAGAGTGGCCTTTAACAAAGTCGAAGTATATTTTTTTTGACCTTAAAATCATACAGATAGCTTAGTCAACGTCAATATAATATTAATATTTTTGTATACTATCGCCCGTTTAATTTTTTCACAGCTCCAAGGGACCATAGACCTGAGTAATCGATATTAATTTCAACATTATACCTTAAAAGGAAAAAAGGAACCCTTATAGGATCACTTTGTTGTCCGTCTGTCTGTCTGTCTGTCTGTCTGTCTGTCCGTCCGTCTGTCCGTCCGTCTGTCACGACCCCTTTTCTCAGGAACGCGTGGAGGTATAATGTTGTAATTAATATCGATTACTCAAGTCTATGGTCCCTTGGAGCTGTGAAAAAATTAAACTTCTAGGTCCACGCAATCAAAACATACCGCGATATTATGTCATAATTTTGCTGGATTTGAATGAACTCGCGTGGAACTCGCAAGGGAATCAAAACCTATAGGGTACTTCCGGTTGGCCTAGGGTCATGAAATTTGGAATGTAGGAAGGTCTTATAGCACAAGTTAAGGAAGAAATCCGAAAACTGTAAATTTCTGTCTGTCTGTCTGTCTGTCTGTCTCACCGTCTGTTAAGACTTTTTCTCAGAAACGCATGGAGGTATAAAGTTGAAATTAATATCGATTACACAAGTCTGTAATCTCTTAAAGCTGTTCTAATCAACTTTAGGTTAATTGTTTGCATATTAATATTCATAATACTTAGATAGCAATTGGTTGTATCTGCATACCTTGGGACAATAGTGTAATCTCAATATATGCCGGTCGCATCTCATAATAATTGCCGTTTTATTGTTACAAGTTTACTAAAAATCAAAAGAAATTTAATATTAAGGGGGGCTCCCATACAACAATGGTGTTTTTTTTTGCTCATTTTTGCTCGATATTGATAATGGTAGCAGGTAGACGCTTAAAATGTTCACAATATATTTAGATGATCAAACGAACTTACCTGAAGTGAAGTTCGATCAGAATTATCCTGTCTTCGTCTTCAGAGATTTATTCTTTGACCTGTAGTAGGCCAGCTACGCTACAACCAATCGCACAAGTATTTGGAGTTGGTACGAGAAAGGGAAAAAGATATCTCCCTCCTTGTCGCACCCCTCCTGGCACGGAGCGGCTGCACGATGCCTCATTTATTTCAGAGATAGAAAACCACAGCAACATGGATACTGAGACTAAGGGTCTAGGGTCGGGAGGGACTCTAAATCTCTTCGACGAAGACAGGATAATTCTGATCGAACTTCACTTCAGGTAAGTTCGTTTGATCATCTAATTATCCTGTCTTCGTCTTCAGAGATTTATTCTTTGACCTGTAGATGTTTAGAGAGTATCTAACAGTTGTAATGTTGCGAGGAGAAAATACTACTAAAATAACAAGGCAACTAAATAATACTTACAAGTTTTAATCTTGTAGCATATATATAACAGTAACACCAAGAAACAAAATAATTACTTATTCAGTAAGGATTTCAATTAGGTATATTGATAATTTGTTTCAACAAACAGGAACTTTTTTATCATAGTGGATTAATTAAATCTGTGTTTAAATCAACAATAGGTCTATTATAGAAATTAGCAAAGACTGCAGACTGGTCAGACCAACCAGCAGCTTTCCTAATGATATCTACACTAACTCCAGCACGAGATGCGGCTGAAGTCGATGCATGTCTCGTGCTGTGAGCTCCAAAAATAGATGTATCGATACCACTATCATGGAGGGTCTGCTTCAGCCAGCGGCCGATGGTCTGAGATGAAGCAGCCCTGTGTGGTTTCTTGTGAGCTAAAATCAAACTGTTTTCATTTAAAGGTCTAATCAACTCAGTGGCTGTTAGATAGTCATTTAAAGTGGTGGCAGGGCAAACGCTTCGTCTTTGATTGAAATATGGCAAATTTAACACGGGCTGAGCACGACCAACTTTAGATGTTTTAATTAAATCTGTAATAATTATTACCAAACGGTCATCATAATATTTAATATTTGTAATTTTTATAAGTGACAAAGTCTGTGTTCGTTGCCCTGTCGCCAAAGCTAACAACATTGTAAGCTTTTTACTTAACATCTCGAGGGAAATTGAATCATTGCAAAGGATTGATAGGTAATCTAATACTATAGTGGGGTTCCACGTGACAGTATATTTAGGAAACACTGGTCTTAACTTAAAGATTCCCCTAAAAAACCGTTTCACCCTATCATCGTGAGCGAAGTCTGTACATGATATCAACGAAATAGCCGATCTATGACTATTCAGGGTTCCATACATTGAACCTGTCTCAAAACAATTTGAAAGAAATTCTAATAATGATCTCACATTAACATTATAAAAATTATACCCCTTGGAGTTACAAAAATGCCACCATTTTTGAAGACTAGAAGAATATTGAGCTTGAGTACTTTTTGCTATGGATGAAATCATTACGTCTAGGGCCGCTTCCGGAATGCCTTGTTTGATAAAGCCTTCCCGGATAACACACTCGCTGCCAGGGAAAGGCGTCGGTGCAGCGGGTGTGTTGATCTAAAACAGATGAAAGAAGATTCTTACTCGGTGGAAAAATCAAGATTTCGTACACGGAAAGTGTCTTGCCACTTTGGTACCACAACGATGCCAGCAGCTTGATCACATACTATCTTATTTAAAACTTTTAGTATCAATGCGAAGGGCGGAAATGCATAAAATTTCAATTGAGACCAGTCAATAGTAAATACATATATATTGTGAGCAAAATGATCTCTCTTCCAAGATATGTATAAAGAACACTTCGCATTGGTTCTAGAAGCAAATAGGTCTATGGCCGGGTCTCCTAATTAACGCGTGTTTTTGGTAAAAGCAGAGGGTTGCACAATTTCCACTCAGTGTCAACATTCAGTCTCCTGGACTCTGTATTTGCCTCAACGTTCAGAGAAGATTTAATGTAAGATGCAAAAATAATTCTCCGTTTATGACACCATTTCCAAATTTCATTTGCGACATCATTCAGGTGTGGGTATTGAACAATACACACACAATCTTATTAATATATTATTATGCTTATAGCTTTAGTATTGTCAACCCAAATAACCCAGTTATTAGGTTAAAAGAAGAATGCAACAATCTTGCTTGTCACGAGCGAATTATTGTAACCCGAATAAAACGGCCAACAGTAGATTTTTTCGATTTTCATTTTGAAACTATTTTGGCATGGTACAGCATATTTTGAACAGAATAATGAACTTTTTGGAGGTCCTAAATTAAGGAAAAAATACAACCCCCGGGTCTCAAGAGGTTGTATTTTGAACCCTCTGACTATGTCCAGTGACCACCCCAGTCTTTTGTCTGTTATACGCGGCTCCGCATTAAGTTTACTTTTGATGAATTTAATTATAAATCCTAATTTATACAGCAGCGAGCTCCGTGGTTAAGAGCGTTTCATGCTTGCCTCTCACGCAGGAGATGCAGGTTCTAATCCCGGTGCTGACCATGCACCAATGAGATAAGTCATTTATCTAAAGTACGTGTAGGGACACAGGTTTGTTCAGTTTTGTCATGTCAGCAGATTGAGTTGTAAGCTCAGTCCCTAGTAACACTCGAGCAGAGTCGGTCGTGTAATACCTTGCAAATACGGAAATACATCGGATTTACTATACAAGCTACGTGTTTACTTCATATCCCAATAGTATAGTGAAAACCCGATAACTGGTGACCCCGAACGTTGAACTTTACTTACGCCCAGTGTTTTTTTTTGACCGGTGCGAGTTTGCGCGATCTTACGAAGTGTTACCAGTGACTCAATATGGCTACTGGAGGGACTCCCGCGGTACCTGCCTTGCACAATGAAGACGACAACAGGCTGAGGGATCTTACAGCGATCTCTTTAACATCAAAGATTAGCGACTTCTGGCAAGATCGTCCCTCGCTGTGGTTTATGCAGGCAGAGGCCATGCTGGCGTCACAGCATTTGTCCGATCAAGTAAAATTTAATTTAATAATAACTAAACTTGGCAAGGAGGCTATATCGCAAGTTAGCGATATACTGCTAGCGCCACCAGCCACAGGAAAATTTGAGGTGTTGAAGTCAAGATTAATTCAGGTTTACGAGGAGACAGAAAACAGACAACTTCAGAAATTGATAAGTGAGATGCAGTTAGGCGACCAGAAGCCGTCTCAACTTTTACGGCGCATGAAAGATTTGGCAAGGAATAAAATGGGCGAGGACACCCTTAGTGTGTTGTGGCAAGGTCATTTACCCACAGCTGTCAGAACCGTACTGGCTGTGGCGAATATTAAGGATTTAGAGAACCTAGCTCAGATTGCTGACAAGATCATGGAAAACACAAAACCACTTTTCGTCGCAGAAATGAGCAGCAATCAGACACCAGATTTATCAGCAGGTTCAGCTACGTCTAGCGGTGACACGGAAAAGATTCTGAAGGAGATCGCCAAGCTGAACCTACGGATCAACAAGTTTGAACAGGGACGCTCCAGGTCACGGTCGAGGAACCAGAACAGAGGTGACGGGAGTAAGTCGGTAAGTCGTAATCGAAATTCCCGCAGGTCCCGAAGATCGGAAGATAGCCCAGATTGGCTTTGCTACTACCATTTTAAGTATGGAGAGCAGGCCGTCAAGTGTGTTGATCCATGTAATTGGAAAAAACAGGGAAACTAATGGGAGCCGTTGGGATATCATCAGCGACACAAGTCCAGCAGAACGTGGATGGCATCGGTACGTCTAACTACAGATTATGCGTAAATGATAGAATTAATGGTTTAAACTTTTTAATAGACTCCGGTGCAAATGTGTCAGTGTTGCCTAATCTAAGGAAGTTCGGTACCAGTGATTTAGATCAAAGGTATACGCTATTTGCGGCCAACGGCAGTGAAATCAGAACATACGGAACAAAGACTTTGACATTAGACTTAGGTCTAAGACGTTCATATAAATGGACTTTCATAATTGCAGACGTTAGACAGCCCATACTGGGAGCTGATTTTTTAAGTCATTACTGTCTATTGATTGATTTAAATAAACGTCGAATTACGGATAATGTAACTAATCTTAACACGGTGGCAAGCGTCACAAGTATAGATCCTAATTTGTCAATTAAGACAATAGATAGAGATCACCCTTTCTATGATGTAATTTCTAAGTTCCCGGACTTGACGCGACCGGTTTCTTTTAGGGAGACCCCCAAGCACTCTGTAGTCCACCACTTAGATACAACAGGCCCACCAGTTTTTGCGCGTGCAAGACCTTTACCACCGGATAGGTATGCTAAGGTTAAAGAAGAATTTCGGGTCATGCAAGAGATGGGCATATGTAGACCATCAAATAGCCCATGGGCTAGTCCACTACACATTGTACCCAAAAAAGATGGCCAGTTGCGTCCGTGTGGTGACTATAGGGCGCTTAATGCCATAACTAAACCCGATAGGTATCCGATACCACGTTTACATGATTTTACGTACTTACTGTCGGATAAAAAGATCTTTACCCGTGTCGATATTAATAGAGCATACCATTGTATAAGCGTGGCTCCAGAGGATATTGAAAAGACTGCAATTATAACCCCTTTCGGTTTATTTGAATTTCCCAGATTAAGCTTTGGGTTACGTAATGCAGCTCAAAGTTTCCAACGCTTTATGAACCACACGGTATTACAAGGGTTAGATTTTCAGTTCTGTTATATTGACGATGTGATTATTGCAAGTAGAGACGAAATAGAACATAGAAAACATCTAGAACAACTTTTTGAAAGATTCAGTAAATACGGGTTAACTATCAACTTATCAAAATGTGAGTTTGGTCAGACTAAGGTCGGTTTTCTTGGTTTTGAAGTTAGCGCAGACGGACTTCGGCCACTTCCAGAGAGAGTTGAAATAATTAAGAATTTTCCCAAACCAAAAACTGTAGAAGAATTGCGTAGATTTCTTGGGATGATAAATTTTTATAGACCTCACATACCAGATGGTGTTAAATTTCAACTCCCGTTGAGTTCTATGTTACCTAAAACCAAACGTAAAGACAAAACACATTTGAATTGGAGTGCAGAGGCTGACGAAGCTTTCCTGCAATGCAAAACAAGTCTTGAGAACGCTGTGTGTTTGTCGTTCCCGGACGCTAACGCTCAACTTGCAATAATGACAGACGCGTCAAGTAATAGAATAGGTGCTGTGTTACAACAAAATTGCAATGGGCAATGGCAACCGTTATCATTTTTTTCTAGGAAAATGAGTCCTACGCAAATGAATTACAGTACGTACGATAGAGAGCTGTTAGCAATATATGAAGCTATTCGTTATTATAAAAACTTGGTAGAAGGGCGGCCGATCGTTATTTATACAGATCATAAGCCGATTACTTATGCCTTTACCAAGATGTTCAGCGATAAAGAAACCCCGCGACGTACACGGCAACTCATGTACATAAGTGAATTCACGACAGATATCCGACACGTCGTAGGTAATGAGAACGTGGTAGCGGACGCCTTATCGCGCATAGAGACTATACAGTGCCCTACTCAGATTAATTACGACGAATTAGCGAATGCTCAAAGGTTAGATGCAACTTTGAAAGAGTTGATGGGTGGCACTAATGAGAAATTGAGTTTTAAAAAGTTTTGTTTGCCAGGTAGTAACGTGCTGGTAATTTGTGAGACATCAACCGACAAGGCCAGGCCATACTTACCAGAGTCATTTCGTCGCATAGCTTTTAATAGTGTTCATGGTCAAAGCCATCCCGGAATCCGTACCTCGCGAAAGCTAATGGGGGAACGATTCTTTTGGGAGGGGATGAACAGTGACATAGGTAAATGGTCTAAAACCTGTTTAAAGTGTCAGCAATGTAAAGTCAATAGACATACTCTTTCGCCTTACGGTAAAATTCCTAGTGCTGCACGTTTCGAGCACGTGCATGTAGATATAGTAGGTCCGTTACCTACCACAGTCGACGGGTATAGGTACCTAGTTACAATGATTGATAGGCAAACAGGTTGGCCCGAAGCTCATCCGGTTAGGGAGATTACCGCTGAGATAGTAGCGCAAACTGTGTTTAGTTCTTGGATAGCACGTTTCGGTTGTCCTGTACGTTTAACCTGCGATCAAGGAAGACAGTTTGAAAGCTGTGTATTTATGAATTTAGCAAAGTTAATGGGTATAGAGAAGATTAGAACGAGTCCATACCATGCCCAATCGAATGGCCAAGTTGAAAGATGGCATCGAAGTCTTAAAGCTGCACTTATGTCTAAATTAGATAAGGGTAGTTGGGTAGATCAGCTACCAGCCGTATTACTAGGTTTGCGGTCAGCCTACCGTTCAGATTCGGGAGTAAGCGCTGCTGAATTTACTTATGGACAAAATTTAAGACTTCCGGGCGATTTTTACAATGAATCAACCGTATTGACAGATAATGGTTATGATTATGCTTGTAGGTTACGCGAAACGATAAGTAATCTGAAACCCAAGTCCGAGAACTCTAGAAACAATCAAACATTTTTTATTCATAAGGATTTAAAGTCTTGCTCGCATGTGTTTGTTCGTAACGATTTGGTAAAAAAATCTCTTCAAGCTCCATATGAAGGACCGTATCCGGTTATCGAGAGATATGATAAAGTGTTTTTAATTCAGTTTCCATTGCGGAAAGCAAGAATTTCTATAGACAGGCTGAAGCCCGCTTTTATGCTAAATGAACAAACACATGAGAGTAACGAAACTTTTAGTAATAATGTATCTAAAAATACTTTAGTTAAAAAGGTAAGGTTCACCGTTAACCAAAATAAATCGCAAGCAGATGTCACAGGGAGTCGTGTAGTTATTTCGCAATCACCTGCTGACGTACAACAGCCCGCTCAAACTCGTGTAACGCGTAGTGGCAGAAAAGTTGTGCAGCCTAAACGATTTATTTAGGTTAACATGTAGATCTTGTAAGTTAGTAATAAGTTTTAAACAGATTTTGAAATCATTTTAACACACTGTTTCATTCGAACAAGTACATTTTGTTTAAATTTATATAAGATTATATCTAAAATGGGAGGTCAATCAAGTAATCAGTGGAAAATGGACACAACACTGTGACAGCACAAGCTGAGATCAACATGGCTGGAATACAGAGCATGCAGTCTCAGTTAACCTACTTCACTATTGCAATGGTGGTACTTATCTGCATCCTGGCACTCGTTTTGGTGCGTTGTATGGTGACATCATTCAGAGAAAGAATGGACAAGTGGATTGCAAAAAGAGTGCGAAAAATTGTGTCAATTGGAGAGAAATGTCAGGATGGAACCCCAAATATTGTTATCTCTTGAAACAGTGAAATGTGTTTATTTTTGTTTTTATTTTAACGTGTTTAGTATAGTAAGATGTTGTGGAGTAAGGATCCTAAGTACTTAAAGTTAAAATAAAAAGTCAAAATAATGTCAACCTGTATAATGTTATAATAACAAATGTTCAGTCACTAAAATCTCACCTGTATAAGTAATGTTCTATTACAACATATTGAAACCATAATTATAATTTAGATTAGTCGCGATAACACATTGTTTTGTATAATGGCGATACTCCCTATCATATTTCATTACGTTCACAGTAGCCTGAATCATCATTTGATTGTACCTATTCAACTAGCTAACCAGTTCAACTACATAGAAGTCAAGTTAGAGAGTTTAAAATATAATTTTTTGATTGTTTTTCTTTTTGGTTTATATAATAACTTTATTTTTCAAAAAATGGAAGGGAGTACTGTAGGGACACAGGTTTGTTCAGTTTTGTCATGTCAGCAGATTGAGTTGTAAGCTCAGTCCCTAGTAACACTCGAGCAGAGTCGGTCGTGTAATACCTTGCAAATACGGAAATACATCGGATTTACTATACAAGCTACGTGTTTACTTCATATCCCAATAGTATAGTGAAAACCCGATATACGTAATACGATCACTCTAACGGTGATGGAAAACATCGTGAGAAATCCTTTATTACTCCATAGCTGCGGCGATGGACTAGCCCCCTGTCACGCAAAATGAAGTATTAAATCACTGGCTAATAGTGGGCACAAAGTGCCTCTGCCACCCCGTATTGGAAAAGGTGTCACGCTATATATGTTTGTTTATAGTTACCTTAGTAAGGTAACCGCGCGATCGAAGATGAGTCATAATAGCTTGCACTATCTTGGTTAAAATAAATGGAGCAGAGCAAAGTCCGAAGGCAAAATCATAATATTGATTCAACAATTGCCATTCGGACAAAAAATATTTCAATCGGCCAGCATGTGCCTGTGGTTGCACGTGGCCTAGTCCCTGCGGGGACGGTCCACTGGCGCCCGCTGTGACGGCGCCGGCGGCGGCTGGCGGCGCGCTGACTGTGGCGGGGGCGGCGGCGGCGGACGGCGGAATTGCACGCGAGCTGGGGGCGGCGGCGGCTGCGCCCGCCGATACTGGCTCGCTCGTTGTTGCCCGCTCCCTCGGTGCGGATATGGTTGTTTGCCGCGAAATTGCTGACGCGTCCGGGGGTACGGGCCACTCCAGTTTAAAGAACTTGTAGATGGCGTTGGACCTTGAATCATTTGACTCGTTTTGTTTATGCCTCTGGAACTTCGAACCGCGTCATCCAGCTTTTCTCCGAACAAAAAAATATCCCTCTTTCGATTCTTGAAAGATTCTGCTAACGATTTGTCTATTAATGGAACAATCACAGTTTGACGTGTTTCTGTCTCTGCAAAATGTGAATCGGCAATGAGTTTAGCCGCGTCATTGAGCGTTTTTAAAACCTCTGATATATCCGGCTTTTTCTTGCGCAACAACTCTGTCATGGCTTTCCCTAAAGCCGACAGACCTCTCCCGAGCTGATCTTGTTTGTTCAGTAGGCGCTTGTCGCGAGCCTTGCAAGTCTCTGGGAGGAAGCTGATCTCCGGATTTAGAGTCGGACCCTTTGCGCTTTGGACATTCTTCGGAAATAAATATTTTTTGTAAAGTTCTTCCTTCGTTTCCTTTTTTAAACCGTTTATTAGTATCTTCTGAAGCCGCTTAGCTAAATTTTCTTCGATATCTTCTCCATATTCAACAGCTTCTTCCTCTAGGTCCCCGAGAACTTGCAGCAGCTCTGGGTCGAAGCCATCAGAAGGAAGGTCCGCTGAATCCGCGGCTTGGTTTACGCTTGGTCCCGCGACTGGGTCCGCAGCTTGAACAGCGGTTTGGTCCGCAGGTTCCGCGGTTAGGTCGCCAGGGGACTCAACATTATGGTCATATGGCTGGAAATCAGCTGTCAACGGTAGGTCCGATTGTAGATGATCTGGAAGCGAATT